>SNQJ01S0101371.1:30747-55410 GCA_010110895.2 Picea sitchensis
ACCCAAATCTGAGGCCGAGCCATGAGGACATGGGCCCAAAGCTCATCCTTGAGGCCAATGATAAAACATTCTCGGAAAAAGGCATTAGACATGCCCTCTGTCCGAAAATCTAGGCTCTCAAAGGCATCTATAAAGTATTTCACTGTTCCTGATTGTTTAAACTTTGTCAAATGACCCAATTGGTTGGTGTCAGTGTCAAAGTGTTCATAAAGCTCTGCCACAAAGTGTGTCCAAGCAATATACCCTTGACAAGAATTTTTTCTCCATTGCCACCATTTCCAACGTTCTTGATCTAGATGGAGAACACCATGCTAGAGTTTGTCCAAGTCATGTGTAATGTTGTATAAAGAGAATTAATTTTCCATTTGGGTTACCCAACTAGTGGGGTCTGAGCCATCAAATTTTGTCACATCTACCCACAGAAGGCATAGGTCATGTTGAAAGTGATGGTTCTGAAAGTTATGGGAATGCGAGGAATGGTCACCTTCAGTATGTGGAGGTGAGGAAGAGGAAGGGTTATTTGTAGGGATATGCAGTTTGGTGCAGAGTGCCAAAAAGACAGATTCAAGCTGGGTGGTGAGGTCTTGTTTGTCTTCCATTGAGGACTGCATGGTTGTATTGATGGTGACAACATTGGCACTGAGTTGTTTTACTTCTTGTTGGGTCTTGATGAGACCAGATTGCAAGGTTTTGAAGCGAGCTTCCAAGTCTTGGCTATGGGTATGGGCCATGAGGACGGGGGAACTGAAAAAGGGGGGGCAGGGTCAATTTTTTTTTCCAAAAATGATATGGATGAAAGTGATAAGGGCAAAGAGATGAATCCAATGGAATAAGTCTCAAATAATGGTGAAAAAATTTCCAGACTTTTTTTTTTTTCAACACCTGCAGAGTTATACTCCGGTCTAAAGAATACTGCAGAGAGGAAAAGCCCAAATGATTAACCAGAAAGAAATGTATATTTACTTGGCAACCCTAACACAGTTGCGTGGCAATAGATCTTGTCTGTTTTAATTTGTTTATGTTTTAGTCCCCAAGGGTTAGGTATTCAAGGGTTCTACAAACAAGGGTTTGTCCTGTTCTATAGCTCTCTGATATACACGCGTGATCCAACAATAGTACTCAACCCAATATCTCAGGGCACTAACTAAGGAGGATATACTGTACCATTAGCCATACTACTTGACTACCTAGGTACTAGAGAATATGTTCTTGAGTGCTGTTCTCAGTGGCACTATAGTAGTCAGGCGACTGATTGGTTTATCTAAAGAGGGATTCAAGAAATCTAGGCCGATCCATACACAAGTGATGTTTGATGCGCTACCACTCAAAGGGGTACCAACAAGGGTTACAAGGGTGGTCAACATATGTGCACTTAAGAACCACTTGTATTTCCTGCATGTATGAATCCCTCAACCGTAGGTTTATGCGTGTAACGACAGATATCTGTGGCTTAAAGACGTTGAAATACATCTCTATCCTGAAAAAAATTTACCCACAATTTCTGCCAAGAAAGTGCTCTAATACCACTTGTAATATACTAGATATAAAAAGTATGCAGAATATAAATAAAATGCGAGAAATGGCAGAATAACAACAATATAACCAGAATAATCACTACAATAACACTGAAATGATACGAGAGTAATAACAGAAATAACACTTTGATTCCGAGATCAATGTTCACGGGCATCTTCGAGGGGGCAACCTCCAGTCGAGCAAAGCTCTATTACAAAAATCTCCAAGCTAGGGTTCTCATACCCTCGACTCCTATTTATACTAAATATGTCTATCAAAAGAAGCATCTAGAGGAAGATCCTTCTAGAAGCAGAAGCTTCTATTAGGTCTTCTTACATTCAACTTGTTCTATTTTATTGCAAGGCCTTATTAATATTGACCTTTATTACATCCAAATATATTGTTCTACCTATGTGCGGGTTAGGACCCTAACATATCTAGTTTTTACATAAAAATGAAAATTTAAACCCTAAATCAAGCATAATAGGTGACGTCATTCCCTTCTAGGGTGACTTTGGGCCTCTCAGATGAAACATTGGCCTCCAAGAGAAAAATGTTAGGCCTCCCAAGGCCTTTGGATCAAGACATATGTGCCACTTGGCACACAACTGCCTCCAAAGTGTCCATCAAACGATGGGTGACATCAAGGGTCACAGAGGTGATGTCATGGGCCTTCCAAGGACAACATCATAGTGGGAGGGAAAACCCCCCTGGGTCCAGGCCTGCGAGGCTATCTCTGGTGGAATGCCCTCCTCTCTCTCCGTTACAAGCCTTTGATATGTGTCTGCCATTGGCTGGGGTCTCAGCATCCATCTGGTGGGATTTTATCCCTATGGAGGTACAAACTAATAATATCCCCATGTGTACATGTCCGTTGGGTGTGGCCTTGCAACAACGACAAGTACTCCCTCAATGGGATCATAAGTCATAGGGATCATAGCAATGTCAATCACGTCTAATAATCAAGTTATCTAAACATGTGCATAATACCTACTTTCCCAGACAAGTGCTCAAAGACGTTATACTATTCTACAAGACAAGTTTGGAGAGGGGTTCAGGAGGTCCTACTGGGATAATTCTCATTGGATGTGGGATATTTCCAGGTGAAGGAAAATCCAAGTCATGTAAGTGGATGAGGTGGTGTAGGGATGTTTGAGTAATGGGTGTAGTGATGACAGGGAAATGTATGGCTTACCTGTGTGTGCCTTTGAAGAGGGTGAGCTGCACCTTGTCATGGATGCAAATGTTTCCAATCCCATTCAATGCATTTTACCTTTTTATCTTATTTATTTTTATTTCAAGAGACTAGTTAGGGGAAAATGCCTTGGCGTGGTGACCAATGGTGACAATGTTACCCACAAGCATTTCATGGAAATGAGAAGGCTGGCTCGTGATGAGACCCCCTTTCTCTTGGCTATGCCACTAAGAGACACTACCCTGGCGTGGTGACCAACTGAATGATAGTGTCATACCATTACATGCCCATGGAGCTAATAGGCTGGCTCATGATGAGACCCCCTATCCTCCAACTAGGTCTTGATTTTATTATTTTATGGGTCCCTTCGTTTCTTGCTGAGAATCCTTTTATTGATTTCTCAGGGATCATTGGGCGAAGCATCTGGAGGTTTTGTTCTTTTGAATTTTATCTTTTTCCAACTACTTTTACCCTCTAGGCCTTTATCGACTTATTCCCACAAGGTAAGGTACAACCCTTTGCTAGCTTGGAAAACACAATGCCTGATCCAATGTAGGGGATGGATGAGAGGAAAAATGATGAAAAGTGATAAGTATGGTGGGAATGGATGATGAAATTTCATGAACCCACCTAGTGGAAACTCAAATCCTAAGGGAACCAACTTGCTAGGGCATCCTATCATCCCCCCTAGGTGTGGACAAGTGGAAAGGCATAAAGTCCAAGCAGACGTTAGAAGCAAAAAGAATTAAATGCACATATTCAAATGTTTTGAGAATCAGAGTGACACATACCATGATACCCGAACTCATTACCTCATGGAGCAAGACCCACTACTGCTGAAGGACCAGGCCAATGGGATGGATGCTATTGCTTCTAACATGATGGAGGTGCTGAAGAAGAAATATGGGCCCTCCAGGGCTAGGCTCAAGTCAATATGGCTCTAGGTACTCCATGTCTAGGACCCGTGGGCCTCAATACATAATATCCTTAGTTATCACTAGGGTAGTGTAAATTCTAACCTTGTACAATGTCTACTGTAAACAAATATTCAGAAAATAACAGAAAAGATACAATGGAAAATACAAACATTACACATAGATTTTTCCTTTGGAAACCCAAACCAGGAAAACCAGTATATATTATATTCATTCATTGTGTTACATTGTTTACAATACAATATACATATAGGAGCCAACGACATCCAAAACCCTAACCCAATGACCTGGATTAGTCCAAAACCCTAATTCCTTAACCAAAAATAGAAAACCATTGGCAAAAACCATGTGCCAAAAAAACCACCTAAATACATGACATGTTTCCCGAGGTAGGTGTCACGTTTCCCGAGGTAGAAAATAACACATACCCAACAGGTAGGGGATAACATTCCCCACCATGCTAGGACACTGCAATGCATGGAATACCTTCCTTGCTATATTTTCAACATGCATTTCTCTTATCGCTTCCTCTCTTTTGATTTTGACAAGATAAAGTGCATATGGCCCATTCTTCTGTGCCAAAGCCAACTTTCATCTTACTTTCCGATCTCATTCAAGATGTATATGTTGTTTGGAGTACTTATTGATGTTTCCACCAATCTTCCTGAACCTTCTTTCCTTATTTCACATTTATTCGAGTTGAATAGAAGTGTGTGTCCCTGATCACACATTTGACTCACACTTAGTAGATTATGCTTCATATTTTCAACAAGTAGCGCATTTTCTACCATGGTGTCTTTGCTTCCAAGCTTGAATGTGCCTTTTACTATAATTTTGGCTTAGTTATCATTTCCAAACAACACTGATCCATATTTTTGTTTCTTCAATGTTACAACTCTGTCCTTGTCCCCTGTCATGTGCTTTGAACAACCATTGTCAACGTACCATTCACTTTTTCTGCTTTGGGCTTGTAAAGCAATCACACATTCTTCAATGTTTATTTCATCCTGCTTCCTTTTCTAGATCTTTGATGGTTATTTTACATGATGGTTGAAATCCTGCTTCGGTTCCCTTGGAGGAACAATCAACATGCAATCTTTGGCTATGTGTCGAATTTTTTTGCATTTGTAGCATTCTACTTCATTATTCAATGAGCCAAAATTGTTATAGTTTCTGTTATAATATTCATGAGGATTTCTGAGATAGTTATTCTTAGGGTAGCCTCCATAGTTGCTTCATTTCCTAGCATAAAATCTACAATTTATAATGTTGTGCCCAAAATTGTTGCAGGAATAACATAATCCAAGAAACATAATTTGGTACTTGAGTGTGGGAGATCTTCTAGGTGGTGCAACTCTTTTGTAATATTCTTCATGAGTCTTCTCCATTGCTGGTTTTTGATTCCGTGCCCCTCTTATTGGATGATCTCCATTGCCTGAATGTTCTCATTCGAAGACTTTCATTCTTCCTTCTTGATGGGACCTCTGATGACTTTTGCATAACTCTTTTGTTCTGTTTCTTTTCCTACCATGGAGCTTGAACCCTGCTTAGTATGAGTTTGATTGTATCCTATCCCAGATTTTTCATAGCATGGTATTTGACTAATAATGATTTCCTTTAGTATTTTGGTGTTGTTGTCAAAGTTATGTTGGATGTCCTTTTTCAGAAGTTCCTTTCTTAGTGATACTATTTCAACTTTCAAACTCTCGTTTATTTTCTCCTTTTCTTCCAATTGATTTTTGAGTGTTTCTTCAATCACTTTGGATTATTCCAATTTAACCTTTAGATTTATGATAATCCACTGGACTTCTTAAGAGTTTTTGTTAGGGTTTTGAGAACCCTCCTTTAGCTTGATCAATTCTTCCTTCAGTGCCTTGTTTTTCATCCTTTTTCTTCTTAGATCACTTAAGACATTGATTGGTTTTGCCTCAAGATCCACTTCACCTTCTTCTACATAATATTCTTTGTCATTTTCAAGGTTTCTTATTGAGTTTCATTTCCATAAAGAACACTCTTTCTGAGTTAATATCACTATCATTATCCACATTAGATGAGGAGCTATCTTCTCTTGAGTAGAGAATTTTCTTGAAGACTTTTCTTTTATTTCTTTTCTTGTCTCCTTTATGATATTTCTTTTCTTTCTTGGGAACTTATTCTTCATCACTATCTAAAATCCTATCATAAGGACAGTTGGAAGCATAATGACCAATTTTACCACAGTTAAATCACTTTAAGGGAAGCTTACCTTTGTACTTGCATCTCAACCTCCTAATGAAGTTGGCTATTTCTTCATCTTCATCTGAATCATCGCTGCAACTCAATATTGACTTTGACTTTTGATTATTCTTTCTTCTCTTCTTGGATGCTTTGAAATATGCTTCCCTCCTATATGGATTATCCTGTTCTGTTCTCATTTCATAAGCTGTAAGTATTCCATGTAGCTCGTCAATGATCAACGTAGCAAGATTTTCTCTTTGTTCTAGGGTTAAAATCTTAGGATAAAATCTCATTGGAAGAGATCTTAGTACCTTTTGAACAATTACAAAACCTTTAATTTCTTCTCTCAATCCTTTAATAACATTCACTATTTTATCAAATTGTAGAAAATAAGCTGCTTTATCTTCATCTTCCTTCATTTTCAGATGTTCAAATTGACCTTTGTAAGTTTGAAGCTTGCCCCCCTTGAATTTGGCATCTCCTTCATAAACATTTTGAACTTTGTCCCAAATTTCCTTTGCAAAGTCGCAATGCATAACCTTGACATATACTAAATCAACCAGGCCACTTAGAATAACATTCCTAGCCTTCAAATTGTTTTCATAAAGTTTCTTTTCATCTTTATCTATTGGAGGAGAGGCATGTGCCTTGTATCTGCTTACTACTACTTGCGAGACATCAAATCCCCGTGCTTGCAAAAATGTTCTCATCTTTTTTTCTCCAGAATGCATTGTTATGACCATCAAACATTGACGTTCCATTCTTAGTTCAATACATGATCTATCTTCCATTGGTTAGACTGTTCTTGAAGGACTTGCTTTGATTCCAATTGTTGGAAATATTGAGAGGGGGGTGAATCAATATTTCACTATTTTTAGCAATATTTAACACTTTAAAGTTATAGAAACATTATGAAAGATTATTCAACTGCTAAATCACAACATATCACATCACATGCACAATACACAAACATTTTACGTGGAAACTCAATTGGGAGAAAACCACAAAATTGTTTCTAATATATCAAAAGATTACATTAACTAGAAGCACCAACTTCCAAGATTTTCTAGCACCAAATGGAAGGAGGCACCATCCTCTTGAATTTTCTAGCACCAACTATAAGGAGGCACCAACCCCCTTGTGAGCACCAATTCACACTTCTTAGGAACCAAGCTGCAAACTGAAGACATCAATCTTCTTGTGCACCACCCAACCACCCTAGTTTTCTTCAAAAGATATACTTTATCACCCTTGATCATTGTTATTCATTTGTTTCCTTCTTATGCCACAACAAGTCCTTGACCTGGTCACATAATTTCCTCCTTGAATCCTCTGAAAGAAACTATTCAATCTGCTTGTCAACTGGTCCTAAAAAACTTGCTAGAATAGGACTGCTATGTATACTGAATATAAATGTAAAAACTTGGCATTGTCCCTCCTCATATATGGCTTTAAAATGCTCAATAATCCACCCTCAAATATGGTTTGACAACACTTTACTCAAACCTGCCTTTATCCTTCCTTGAAAGTTCCTTAGAACTTGTCTTAGATTACCTCAGAATTGCCTCACTTTAGATCCACGCCTCATATCTTCCTTTTAGTCCACCTGCAATTACCTCGGAACTTGGACTTAAATGAGGTTTAAACTCGACCTTAAATATCTCTGTAAGATCTCCTTCACTACCTTAAAAAATTCCTATTGTAGACTTAAAATGTTTGCAGAAAATGGATCAGAAAAGAGCTCACCTTATACATGGAGTCTACCTCAAATTTGCTGTTGAATGCACCTCAAATATGCCTTCAAAACTATCTTAGAATAGGCCTGAAAATTCATCCTTAACTGCCTCATACTTGCACCTTATCTCTGCCATAGAAAGGCCTCAGAACATGCCTAAAACTCATCAAGTGTAAATTAGAAAATTGCCTCAGATCAGCCTTAGATCCACCTCATAAAATCACCCTTGATGCCTTTGATTTGTGCCTTATGTCTTCCATAAAATAGGCCTAAATTTCATCAAATGTAAACCATAATTTTTCCTTAGATCAGCCTATTCACCGCCTCAAATCTCCTATTCGATACCTCAGATCTCCTTATTTTACCTCAGATAGAAGTCACGTTCATGGTAAGAATGAGCTACTAGGTGCCATATTTATACAAAATTTAACCCTCCTTTTAGGGTCGACTTGAATATTTTAATATTTATTTTAGTTGGGCCAACTTTACACTTGCAATTTTAATTTTAACTTTAATGCTTATTCCAATTTGGGGCCGACTTTACATTTTTCCAAATAGACTTTATTTATTCTAATATTTATTGCAAACTTGGGCCAAGTTGTAGGAGCTTCTTTCCATGCTTCCGGGGTTTCATTACCACACATCTAGGGATTCTTGACCATACCTTACATGATCATATTCAAGATGGTATATCTCCTCAAATGTGAGGAACCACATGTTGTGCCACCTACCATTGGAAATGGCTTGACGAAGACTATGAATCCATGGAGGTTTTGCATGCATTTTCAATGTCCTTCATACTCTTTTTATTCAATCAACTTAGGGGCTTCTTCGACACACCTCTAGGGATTCTAGACTTGCTTCGAGGATTCTTGGCCACACCTCTAGGGCTCCTGGACTTGCTTCATGGCTTCTTCTAGGGTTGACATCAATGGAAACCAATTTTCCAACAGAGGGTTTGCTTAGAATTTCACCAATCTAAATCCCTTAAGAACTTCATGCTCATTCATGTTGCCTATGGAATGTTACACCAATCTATGTAGTATATCAACATACCTAAAATTTGTTTCAATGTCAAGCCTTGATAAAAAAATTAGGTTTTGTCCCCTTATGTTAATATCGAACCCCCATACTATAAGTTCCTCCATCCCCATTGGCTCGTCAAGTATTTGTTGAAATTGAGGAATGTTGAACCCAAGTCACTGTTAATTTCCTATATACTAATCACATAAATTATTGCCAATAATTTACTTTAACCCATAAATTTATTTAACTGATATAAACTTCAGAAATTATGCAAATAATCTATAGCCAAGTTATTTAACCAACATTACACAATAGAAGCTAACAGAAACCAAGCACATGAAAATAGACAACACCAGAAATACCCTGGAAACCCTAGTGTGGGGAAAAATAGAAAAGGAGGGGATTTTATTGTGGCTTCAGAGGAACTATTACAACAATAACAATTCAAAATTATCTTACAGAAAATTTTTGGGTAGAATTTGGCTCCACAGGAACTGTACGACCCAACTATCTCAACACTCTCTATTGTAGTTGTTTGAACTCTAATACTTCCTGTTGTTGACATTAATTATGGACATAAATCAGCCCTATTTTTTGATATAACACATAATTGATTTTAGCATGTTCTAGATGAGGCCGTACAACCCCCTTTCACCCCTCTTGTTTATTTCAAAACTCGGTTTGAGTTCGGCCTGACGCTGGCTACCTGGTATGGCATGTTTCTAGCCTCTTTCCTGCTGCCTTCAACACCTAGATTCAACCTCCTTAGATTTCTATTTCTCTTAGCACATTTTTCCCTCCTTCCTCAGCCTCAAGAACCATCCTTCTCTTCTCACAAATGAGAAATGTGTGACCCTCTCAACCTCTCACCCTCAATTTATCTTTCCTTCAACCACCTTTCATTTGAGATGTGTGCCAAGTTCAGAATTCAATGGATCATATTGAGGTGCCCCTCCTTGGTTGGACCCCACTCAACACTAATTCCATGCACCCCACAATACAGGGTCCCACAAAGCACTCAAACATAATTTTTTACCGAATTCCTAAGTAGGACTTATGCAAGGATAAAATAAAGTTGATTTGGGTAGTTTAATGTGTCTATCAACATGCCTAGGACACTTAGGTTAATGTCAAGACACCTTATGAGCTATAAAAACTATCATTCACTAGAAATAATTCACAGGTTAATGAGGCACACACAAATCAAAGGTATTCAACTTATCAATCCTAGGTCATAATCACACAAGTCAATAACAAGACATAATCTGAGTGAACCTACTCTTGGAAATATTGCTCACTCCTTTAAAGGTGTTGAATCTTGAAACAAAAGTAAAATAACATGTTTTTCCCTTTACTTTGGAACCCTTGGGAGAACCCAAAAACTAAGAGGACCCAAAGAATGTTGAAGGTTTGCACCATGAATGGATATTTTTCCCATGTTTTGAAGGGATCATTCAATGTCTAATTCATTTGATTTCCTTACATTGCACAATGAAGATTCAAATAAATGAATGTTAAATCTATTTCCATCCCATTGCAATGAAGGTATCATCATGAAACATCAAGGGGTTATCTTGTGGAAATTCCTACACCCTTTGACTTCTACTACAAAACATAAATTTCACCTCTTTTACTAAAGGTTTCACAAATATTAACCTGTCAATTTTCAGCCTTAAGGATGTTATGAAATAGAGTATAAAATAATAGTGGAAAGAGTAAAATATTTCATTTTATAACAATCCAAACTTCTATCCAATCCAAGCAAAAAAGATACCAAATAATCTGGATAAGTTTAATCACTCTAAGGAAACTTATCCCACATAAACTAGATTTAAAAATTCACTTTTACAATAGTTATAACAACAATAAAAAAACATGTATAGCAACGAAAAACAACTCTTAGATTCTTCAATGATGATGTCAAATCAATTAACAATTTCCCTTTTACTTATGTCAAACCTTCAAGACATATAAATGTAAATAACAACACATGAATAACATATATGGTTGAAAATAAAATTTGGAAATTGCACAAGTTTTGGGAAGCTAAAAACTTCATTAATATGTTCAATATGAAGTACAAGTACATACCATAGTGTTCTCTCAAGGATAGTACAAGTCCACTAGCTCTCTGAAACCATAGCTAGGGAAAATATGAAAACCCTAGCTCAACCAAGGAACTCCAATATGCAAGAATCACTCCAACACATCCTCCAAGGAAATGCATCCTCTTCTTTTTTTCTTCTTGACCGAAGTTAGCCTGGGGTTTTATCACAAAACCCTAATCTTGAACCTCAAAGGGATAAATCCTAACTATAGACCTTCAATATTCTCCAAGATACTCTAAGAAGACCAATAGAACCTAGTGAATCCAAGAAAGAGAGAGATCAGAACATAGTTATCGACTTAACGTGAATTGTGACCTCAAAATGAGAACTTTAGTTGTAATGTTCTTGGCCACCTAGGATGGGCCACACCACAAAAAAATCTCCCTTTTTACATCTCTGATACCATAATGTAACATTCTCCAGCCCAACCGAGGGACATTACGGTGCATAATACACAGAAAGATAAAATTTCTACTAACTAAAGTAATTCTTTTACTGTTATCCCATTTCATGTATCTTACAACTACAAATTTAAAATAGATTTAGCTACTGTCTATAAGCATAAAACATATGAATCTAAATCATGCTAATAATGAACATGAAATGAAGCTAAACCACTCATTAGAACAACATATAAATCATTCTCAAATACACGAAATTCATGAATACTAATAACACATGTAAATAACATGACAAAAAGATATAACACTTATCTTTAAACAAGAATTGTACAATTAGCTGCTTGGGACAGACGTTCCACCCAACCATAGACTGACTGTTCCAAATCTCAACAACCAATCACCCCTGAGCTAAGGCTATTAATCCACAAAAGAAGTCGGTCCCTCATAGTCCACTCGCAACTCATAAAACTCATGACCCAACTGATATTCTTCTACAACTATCACGATTTTTCTGCCAGTTCTCTTCCTCCTGACCTACCCAAACCAAGGAATCCATCATTCATTTACCAGGGATAACCCAAGGGATGTACCATCCGTTTATTAGGATTAACCCAAGTAATTTTCCATTCATTTATCAGGGTCTCTCTGGCATAGGTAGCTAGAAATATCTCAGCTGGGAACTCAAGGGAATTTGCTGCTAGAAAAACTACCAGCAAACCAACAACAACACTTCCCAGTACAATGCAACTCACTCTGGAGTTCACTCTTCAGGCCTAACAACATGGCACTTAAATCTTCAGCTCCAAAATGCTCCAAATACGTTCCATCTTTCTCTAGAATTTTCCCTCCATGGCTGCACTATCTTCAATCTCTCCTCTTACTCTCTACTTTTTTCCATGCACAAAAATTCCCCCGTCCAAGAACTTCCATCCCAACCCATACAAATTTCCTCCCTTTGGCTTGAATTTCTTGACTCACACTCTTCCCCAAGATCATCATACTCAACCCCCATGCGCCCAATAACTTTGGGATGTGGCCACTCACACCGACCCTCTTACATGTATTCAATGATTGGATTTGGGAAAACTCAGTAAAAAAATGGAAGGTTCATATACAAATGACAATTTTAGAAAAATGGATTCAAATAATATATATGGGTATTTCCCCCTTGGACCCCTCTTGTCCATAATCCTAGACACTTCTCCCTCTTGTGGATTAATTCAACTCCCATCTCTTGTCCAAATCCCCTTAGCAACTGGCATCACATTTTATTATTAAAACATAGAAATACAATTCACATATTACATCGCTTGGACGTAACCACATAGTATATCCACATAAGCATTAATTAAATCGGGGATTATAGAGGGGATTTTACATTCCCCCTCCCCTAAAATTATGCGCCGTCCTCGGTGCACACTATGCTGATATACATATATGCAAATTTACATCACAATACTTCGAAATAAAATTCTAAAATTTCACAACTCCAGTAGCAATTCCAACCATAATCTCATGTTCCTCTCAACTCATTGACCCAAGGAATGCACCATTTTTTTTTATCAAGGCTAACCCAAGGGATGTACCATTCATTTATCAAGGCTAACCCAAGGAATGAGTCATTATTTTATTAAGTTCCTCAACACAATTGTCTAGGACTTTGAGATGTGGTTCTAGAACTCTAGCTGCTCAACATGGAGTCTTGCATTTTGTTTTCTTCAAAATTGTCAAAACTTTGCATGTGTTCTGCCCACATGTTTTCTTCATTCTCCCATGTATCATCTTCGGGACTGTAGCAAATCCATTGAACCTTTACCATCCCTATGTATTTGGTCCTAAGCACCTTGAGTTTCCAGTCCATGGTGCGTACTGGTTCCACCCAAAAATCCCCTTCATTCTCCACTTGGATCACATTCCAATCAATTATGTGGTTAGGATCCGGTACATACTTCTTTAATAAGGATACATGAAATACATTATGCACTCTCATGGATGCAGTAAATGCTAGCATGTATGAAACTGGTCCTATATTTTCTAATATTTCAAAAGGTCCACAATATCACTGTTGGAGGCAGGCCAAAGCAGGAAAGCAAGATGATTTTGGGAAGGAAAGCATGCACGAGGAAAACAACAGCTGGAAGAAAAAACAACACGTGCACATGCAGAAGAAGACCTAACAATAACAGTGTTAGGGGTTTGGTAATGTATTGTAATGGCTGAAGAGTCAGAAGCGTATAAATATAGATACTTAGGTATCATAGGGGGTTGGGATTATTATTGTGACTGTTTTAGCCAGGCATGGGTTGATGCGATATGTAATATTTTGCTGTATAATCCATTTTTTATAAGTTGTTGAGCTAGAGAGGATGAAGGAGGGTAGATATTGAGGGTTATATCGCAGGCTGAGGATCTTGGTGCGATCTAGTCTGCCTCATATAGATCTTACTCGGCTGAGGGGAGTTGTAAGTGCATGGCACCGTAGATGCGAAAATACTATAATAAAAGAGATGAGAGACAAATATTTGTGGACGTATCCTAGGAGGGGGTGAACCACAATAACATCTATGTTATGTGATGAATGCATGCATATCTTTCATGTCTTCAACAATTATTATTATGTTGAATGAATGAATTGTTATATTTTCTGCTTATTCGTCAATAACAATATACTGTTTTTACAAGTTATAATAAATGGTTCAATATATCGCTCTCTTATCTCACACTCAATCCTAGGATGTAAACACATGAGTCTTACAACCACCCATTAAAGCTATCTCGGGTGAGACCGCTGTGTTTCCTTCTGGTTTACCAGGAGGGCCTATAGTTTTAGAGGCTTTGTTGGAAACCCAAATAGACATGGACCCTGGGTCAATAAACTTAGAAAGAATAGAATAATAGTAACCAAAAATCACATTGCCAACTTCAGGAAACTTCCTAATCTTAGAAAAATTCTCTTTGCCTTCACTTTCAAAAACACATGTTCACCCACTTTAAAATATCCGAACACTCTATTCTTGTCTACATAACTTTTCTGCCTATCCCGTGCAACCTTTAAATTCTACTTCATCTTTTCCATCTGATCTTCCATTTCTCTTAACAATTCCGACCCAACAATTGCTCTGTCTGTTGGATTATCCCAACTCATGAGAGTGTTACATTTTTTTCCATACAATGCTTCAAACAAACTCTTTTTCAATAAGACTCGATACCCATTATTGTAGGAAAATTCAACTAAATGAATATAATCTTCCCACTTTGATGGCTGATCCATCACATACATTCTGAGCATGTCCTCAATTATCCTTTTATTCCTCTTTGTTTTTCCATCTAACTCTGGATTATACGTTGTGCTAAGATTTAAATTCGTCCCAAATCCTTTGAACAAACCTTTCCAAAAATTTGAAGTAAAGTTTGGATCTCTATCTGAAACCATTGTCTTAGGCACTCCATGTAACTTGACAACTTCCTTTATGAAAATATATGCAATATTTATTGTGTTATCTATGGTATTCACTGGAATAAAATGTGCTACTTTAGTTAATTTATCCACCACCACCATGATGGAATCATATTGCTTCACTGTTCTGGGCAACTTTGTGATAAAATCAATTGTAACTACTTCCCATTTCCATTCTGGAATGGGAAATGGATGTAATAACCCAATTGGATGCCTATGCTTAGTATTCATTTTCTGACACTCTAGACATATGGCTATGTAACTAGCCATTTGTTTCTTCATTCCCGACCAAAATTATTGGCTTCTTACTGCTGCAATTGTCTTTTGATACCCTAGGTGTCCATCATACAACACATTATACAGTTCCTTCAGAACTATGTTTTTAATCTCACTAGAATTTGACACATACACTTTTCATTTGTACATGAGAGTCCCATCTTCCTTCAACGCATAACAATTAAATTTCTGCTGAAAATTTCCTTGTTGTAACGTTTCTTTTATTTTCACATATTGTTGATGTGAATTTACTGCTGCAATAATTTGATCTTTCAAATATGTCTTGTACATACTGGTGTTTTCCACATGCACTTCATGAGCTCTCTCACTGAGTGTACCAACCACTTTATTTTCTTTTCCTTTTATATGCTTAATTTCGAAGTCATATTCACTTATAAATTCCAGCCATCTAGTTTGTCTAACATTTCATGCTTGTTGTCCAAACAAATGTTTCAAGCCAAAGTGGTATGTCCTTAGTTCAAATTTCTTACCCATAAGGTAATTCCTACACATTTTCAATCCATGTACAATCACTGTTAACTCCAAGTCATGTGTAGCATAATTCCTCTCACGCTCTTTTAATTTTACAGACTCATAACATACCACATGGTCCCTTTGACTAAGAACTCCATCGAGTCCTTACTTGCATGCATCGGTGCACACAAAAAAATCTTCATTTGGATCTGAAATGTTCAAGATTGGTGCACTTGTCAATATTCCCTTCAACTGTTGAAAATGTTAATTTTAGAGCAACTATTAATTTTCTTTTCAATTTACTAGATAATAATAACATAGGTAGGATCATTGAGAGAAACACAATCACAAGGTACATAACATTTATCCTTGGAAACCCTCATGGGGGAGAAAACCCAACAAAAACTTCCTTAATATATATAGCCAATACAATGCCAAGACAATAAACCAAAACATTAGAGAATATCCAACACTGAGCAATGCACCTCTCTCTTCCTTCTTCTTCCAACTTGAACTATCTCCAAACTTGCACACTTGTTGAGTGGAATGAGTGAGTGTATGAATGAGGCTCTAGCCTCTCTTATTTATATTAACTGGCAGGCGCTAGGGAGGTGCCTCTTCACTGGGCAGGGCTGACTTCTTCACTTAGTGGTTAAAACCACTTTAATTAGGCCTGGGGATGACTTTTTAATTTGCATGATATAATTAGGGTTTGACCAATCCGTAAAAGGGGATTTGGTCATTCACAAATGCCTACATGATCAATCCACAAAAGGAGATTGATCTAATCAATAATGACTCAATAATAAATTGAATACTCTTTGTAGTTACAATATTTCAAGACTCCCCCTTAACAACAAGGGTATTCTACAACATCGTTAAGAGAGAGAGAGGGCAACAATATCAATAACATCTGAAACATTGAATGGCATATCTATAAATCATCGAGAGTTTTTCTCATCACATTCATAGATGGAATTGGAGTAGCATCATCATCATCTGCATCAACATGGATTAGTATAACACTAATACATCATCATCATCAATAACAACAACATCATCATCACATCACAAAGGCTAGAGAAACATCATCACAACACGAAGGCTGGAGCAACAACATCATCATCATCATGGGGCAATGATGCAGGAGCATCGCCAACTCATCAAGCGAGCCAGTGCGGAAGCAGAAAACAACTGGATAAGCCAACACATATTTTAAAATTGCCTTAGAAGTTGTTGCACAAATATTAAATGAACCATTAAGACGAAGCACACTTGTACATTGTAAATGGACCTTGAGCAAATAGCTCTCATCCTTAGTAGATAGACGACATTTAAGGAAGTTAATGCTGGTAGATAGGATTTTAATTCATAGATTAGACAGTTTTAGGAGAAAAGAGGGAAAACGGATATAGACACCCTCATTGTGTATTGTAACATTATCAGAGGAAGAAGAGCAAGAGCATGCAGAGAGTTGTGTAAAGAACACCCATGTACATATATTGAATTAATAGAAGAAGCTTTGATTGAAATTCATGGTTTGTGTTATTCTCTGTGTATTAATGTTAACATGATCATGAATGTCTGCTTCCTGTTATACATTTTCTTTTATATGCTCTGTATATGATTTCATGGTTGACTTGAAGTCCGAGAGAGTGAAGGAATGAGTTTCAATTGTTTCTCTATTTGAACCAGAGAATTCCTGCAAGGAGTGCAGTCGAATCGTCCACAAGGAGTGTGTTGACAGAAGGGTTCAAATAGAGGTAGCTTTTGTTCTCATTTCCTTGAAGGTGCAGGCTAGGCACAGGAGCTGTGCAAGGAGTGTGCAGGCCAGGTGAACGTCTCAGAGTTGCGAACCTGAGTGAGCCTTTGAAGGATTGCTGCTGCAAGTGTGTGAAGAATCGAGGAGTCTCAACACTTAGACGGAGTTGAAGGGTTTCCGCAAGGAGTGCGCGCAAGGAAGTTTCCTAAAGGACTTGAAAGTTGTGGGAAAGCTCAGGAAGGACAGAGTCTTCGAATTCGTCGAAGGATTGCACAGAGAAGCTGTGGTTGGAGTGTTCAAGCAAGTGCTGCAAGTTTTCGCGCAGGTGACCAAGTCTTCGTGGAGGAAGTACTTGATTCATTTCGTAGAATTTCTCAGGAAGAAATGGACGGTCGAAATTCCCCAAGGATAATTCACGAATTACCGTAAGCTGTTAGATCTTGGAAAGGTTCAGGGAAGATACAATGACGTGTTCCCAAAGGATTCCAAGCTCAGGAGAGGCGGAGCCGTTGATTTGGACCACGAGGGTCGTTGGATCCACATGCATATAGTGGATTGGAGTTTCGTGAGTCGAAGCTCCAAATTTGTGCAACAAGAATCGCGATATCATGAGACGCAATATCCCGATGAGCCCTGAGCCACCCATCGTTGAGGACGCGTGTTAGGAGATCCAAGGGATTCGAAGTTCGGAGAATCGAGGTTTTTGAGGACAGAGAAATCTTGCCTCTTGGAATCGCGAAACGCGATATTTCGACGGGAGAGTTGTGTGGGTCACAACAGAAGTTAGTGGAAGACAGGTGGCACAATATCGGAGTTCGGAGAAAGTAAAGTCCCAAAATCATCGACATCAGGATTCACGATCCCGCAAATTCCGATATCCCAATAGAGGAGACGGGACTGTGGAAAAGTCAACCACACGAGTGCATCGGGAGTTTGGCACATCGAGGTTCGAAAGTTGGCAAATCGAGTGGTTCGATATTGCGAGTAGCGAAATTGTGATAAGGAAAGTTCCGACAAGAGGAAGTCAACGTTGATTGGTCATCGGGTCTCGGGGATTCGAGAGCCTAGTGATCAACCTTTGGACTCACGAAGTCGTGAGTTCCGATTCCTCGATAAGTAGAAAAGGGGGGATCAAGAGGAGAATCCGTGGGTGCATATTTCCCGACAGGGAAATAGAAGAACATTTGAGTTCTTCGGGCTGAGGAGAAGAAGATCCCGTGTGAGCGGATGTGCCTGTGGGTGCGGCTACGCCAGGCAACAAAATGAGGCATGTGTTACAACATTTTGTGGTACTCTGACAGTCCCTAAGGAGCTTCCCAAGAATCATAAGATTTCCTAGGATATAAAATCCTAACGGAGCTACCACGTGGTACTCTGATAGACCATCCTTATCGGACCTTTGGGATCTTCCAAGGAATCATAAGATTCCATAGGATTATAAAATCCTAACGGAGCTATCACTACTGACCATAACTAGCATACACATGCAAAATTAATCTGACAGACTATCCTTATCGGACCTTCATGATCTGTCCAGGGATGATCAATCCCCTAGGATATAAAATCCTAACTGAGTTACTCGCTATTGGTTAGGATATCATAGTATCATCGACATCACTCTCCCTTTTGAGGGAGGTCCTTTTGGACTATACCAAGCTTATCTCGAAAGTGCTCAAACTTTACATGAGACAAAGGCTTGGTCAACACATCTGCAACCTGCTCATCTGTGCTAACATATTGTATATTTATGGATCCCCTCTGCACCATATCATGAATGTAGTGATACTGTATTTCTATGTGCTTCAAACTGTCATGGAACACATGGTTCTTTGTCATCTTTATGCATCTATAGTTATCACATAGAATCACAGTTGCTTCCATCTCTAGATCAAATAGACCTATCAACAACTTTCGTAGCCATATGGATTCATAACTAGCATAACATGCAATAATGTATTCCTTTTTTTTCATGCTGAGAGCAATACTAGATTGCTTCCTACTCTACCAAGAAGTCATGGCTGACCCCAGACTAAAGAAACATCCTAAAGTGCTCTTTCTGTCAGAAACATTTCCAGCCCAATCTGAATTGGTATAGCCAATCATTTTGATGTCTTGATCTCCATTATATTAGAGACCAAAGTCCAACATACCCTTAAGGTATCTCATCACATGTTTTGTTATAACAAGGTGAACATGTTTGGGCTCTAATAGGTACTAAATCAAGGTGTTCACAACAAAATCTATATCTGGCCTGGTGTTCGTCAGATACATCAACGATCCAATGATCTATCTGTACAACGTAGCATCAACCAATTCTGACAAAGTATCAACCAAGAGCTTCAACTTTGTTTCCATGGGTGTATTCATGGATTTATACTCCAACATATCAAACCTCTTTAGTATTTCAAATGCATACTTCCCTTGGTTAAGGAAGATCTTCTCCGGGCTCTGCCAAACCTCAAGGCCTAAGAAATAATGCATTAGGCCTAAGTCTTTCATCTCAAATTCTGCAATGAGCTTTTTCTTACAATCAATGATGATATTTTATTCTCCAATTAAGAATAAGTCATCCACATACAACAACAATATAATAGGCTCACCATTCATAACCTTGAAGTAAGGTTAGAATCAACTTTACTCTTGGTAAAGCCCAAGCTCGTCAAGAAAATGTCAATTCTTCCATACCAAGCTCTACGAGCTTGCTTCAATCCGTAGAGCTTGGTATGGATGAATTGTAGGGAGTGGTGAGCTCCCTCTTAATCCCGACATCTATGCAAAAGATTAAAAATTCTTTTGAGGTGTATTCTCCTCCATTATATGACCTGAGTATCTTGATTTTTCTTTCAGCAAGATTCTCTATCAAGGCTTTAAATTCCTTGAATTTCCCAAACACTTCATCTTTTGATTTCAAGAAGTAAACCCAAGTCTTGTGAGGATAGTCATCAATAAATGATATGTAGTATGCATACCTACTAAGAGAGGTGGATGGTATTGGGCCACATACATATGAGTGGATGAGCTCCAAGAATCCTTCTTATTTACTATTGCTCTTCAGGAAACAATTCTTGATGTTCTTTCCTTGTGCACATCCCTTGCACACACATTCATGGTCAACCTTGAAATCTGGTAGACCTGTAAATGCCTTGATTACATATGGTAAGGCCTTGTAGTTGATGTGATCTAGTCTTCTATGCCAAAGTTCACATAGACTCTTAATGGAGTGAATCAAGGCTACATCTGAGTGAACTTTTAATTTGTACATGCCACCTTCTTTTGTTCCAATAACAATTGCATCTTCTATGGTTTTTCCTTTAGGCCACATAAGGACTTCTCCATCTATGAATGCAACCATGAAGCATTTCTTATCTAAATCTGAGGTAGAAAGTAAGTTATTTGTCAAACCTGGTACATATAATACATCCGTTATCTTCATTGGGGTCCCTGAATCAAGTTTGTAATTGGACTCTCCCACTCCTTTGATAGGGTACTGGTAATCATATCCAAGTGTAACTTTCTGTAAGACTGGAGAGAATGTATTTTTGACTTGTCATGTGCTTGGAAGAACCACTATCTATGAGCCGAGTATCCTCACCAGGTGATAGTGATCCTGAGATGGCAGAGATTAAGACATAGTCTTCAATATTTTCTTTAATCATATTTGTGGGTGGCTCTTCATCTTCAATTGTGTGGGCATGCTGCATTTTGTTTCTTTTCTTGTATTCTTCTCTTCTAGCTGGAAAATTCTTAGAAATATGTCCTATCTTGTCACAATGGTAACAATGATAGGATGATAAATCCTTTTCTCTTCTTTGACCTTTCTGAAACTTCCTGGATTCTCCTTGGAGGGTGAGATTCTTTATGGATGAATTTATTAGGGGAGTGAGACTCCTTATGTAGGTGGGTCTATTTATTGAAGTGAGGCCTTGTATTTCCTCCTTTATTATGAGTAGATACATCTTGATCATCATCCCTTAATAGTACCGCTTCTCAGTTAGCTACTCTTTCTTCTTCTTGAACACATTCTTCCCAAAGACTGTCAAATTGTATTTTTTCCTTTCTGGCACAAATTGTTTGGATGAATGCATCCCAAGGTATTGTGAGACCATTAAAAGTTTTCATTATGATTTCATCTTCATCTAGGGTAACTCCAATTGCTTCTAGCTATTCGTTTAATTGAGATATTCTAGAGAAATATTCATGAATTGTTTCTCCTTTCTGCATATTTGTATTCTTGAGTTGAGTTCTCAAGTTCATCTTCTGGTTAACATTTCTTCCTTCATAAAATATGGTTAGGGCATCAAACATCTATTTTGGGGTATCTTTATATGCCACTTGAGGGATCAAGTGATCGTTTATAGAGTCTGCAATGATTCTTTTGGCCCTAACCATGTCCTTCTGGTACTTTGCTTTCGCTGTAGCATCTGCTGGTTCTAGTACATTTTATTTGATGAATCTTGATAGGTCATTCTCTTCAAGAATGAGTGAAATCATATACTTCCAGGAACATAAGTATCCACACCTTCTAACTTGTCAACAAGCTTGGTGCTTGCAGACATCTTGACCTAAACCTGGGAAAATGACCAAAAAATGAAAGTTCTCAGAATTTAGATCTGAACTTAGAAGGAGGTGCACTTGGTTGAGGCGAGTAGCCTGATGCAGTTAGTTTATGAAAATACAACTTTTACCCCTTGAAACTGAGCTTGTAAAATTCTAGGCTGTTACTTCTGGTACTGGTTCTAGTTTCTTGGTTTTCTAGTACCAGTGAAAACTAGGGTTTCAGTTTCTGGGAGTTCTATCCACTGAAAAAGTGTGCTCAAGCTTCCAATGAGCTCGCTAGGATAGGGTGCACTTCCTTGATGAGTTTTAAGATGAAATTCCTCTTCAATAAAAAACCCTAATTTTATTGTACCACAACAATGACGTTTTTTCTTATCCAGTGAAAGGTGCTCTCTTAATCTTAGCTCTGAAACCATGTTAATTTTAGAGCAACTATTAAGTTTCTTTTCAATTTACTAGATAACAATAACATCTGTAGGATCACTGAGAGAAACAAAATCACAAGGTACACATTATTTATTCCGGGAAACCCTCATGGGGGAGAAAACCCAACAAAAAATTCCTTAATATAGATAGCCAATACGATGCCAAGACAATAAACCAAAACACTAGAGAATATCCAACACTGAGCAATGCGCCTCTCTCTTCCTACTTCTCCCAATTGCAACTATCTCAAAACTTTCACACTTGTTGAGTGGAATGAGTGAGTTTATGAATGAGGCGCTAGCCTCTCCTATTTATATTACCTGGCATGCGCTAGGGAGGTGTCTCTTCACTGGGCAGGGTCAACTTTTTCACTTAGTGGTTAAAAACACTTTAATTAGGCCTGGGGCCGAATTCTTAATTTGAATGTTATAATTAGGGTTTGACCAATCCACAAAAGGGGATTTGGTCATTTACAAAGCTCAACATGATCAATCCACAAAAGGGGATTTATCTAATTAATAATGACTCAATAAATAGAATACTCTTTGCAGTTACAATATTTCAACAAAAAACTCTCTTCACACTTGGAAGTCCATTCAAATTTCACTCCCTTGTTTTGCAATGAAGTGATTGGACCTGCAATATTTGATAATCCTTTTATGAATCTTCTGTAATAAATGACAAGACCCATGAATGATCTAGCCTCTGTGAAATTCTTTGGCGCTGGCCATCCTCTAATGGCCTCTATCTTCTCAGGATCAACTTCTATCCCTGCTGCTGATATAATATGCCCCAAGTAGTGAATCTTCTTTTTATAAAAAGATGCACTTACTTAGCTTAGCATACAATCTACTCTCTCTTAAAAGTTGCAATACCATTCTTAAATGCTTCTAATGTTCCTCTTATTATTTAGAATAGACGAAGAGTATATCATCTATGAACACAATCACAAACTTATCCAGGTACTCCCTAAACACTCTATTCATCATGCACATAAAAAATGTTGGGGCATTTGATAGTCAAAATGGCACTATCGTGAATTCATAATGTCCATATCTTATTCTGAATGATGTCTTGCTGATGTCTTGTTCCTTTATCCGTACTTGATGATAGATTGATCTTAAGTCAATATTTGAAAATATTCTCGCACCTTTCAGCTGATCAAACAAAAAATCAATTCTTTTCAAATGATATTTATTCTTATGGTGACCTTATTAAGTTGCATTTAATCAATAAATAGCCTTAAGGTTCCATATTTCTTATTTACGAAAAGAACCAGGGCTCTACAAGGTGACACACTTGGGCGTATATACCCCTTCTTCAAAAGTTCTTCAAGCTGCATATGCAACTATTTTAGTTATGGTGTGCACATTCTGTAAGATGTCTTAGACACTAGGCATCTTCTGGCACCAAATCAATAGAGAAATAAATGTCTCTTTTTGGTGGTAGTCCCATAATTTCTCTAAAACCATCTTCAAAATCTCTCAAAACTAGATGGTCTTCAATGCTTGCCACTTTGTCTTTGCCTGCCTCCTGTCTACAAACATATAACATCCTTTCCTGAAGCTCTTCTTCAACTGCATAGTTGGAATCTCTCTAATAGTTAAAACTCCTGGAATGACTTGAATCTTTCCTTTCTTCCCTTCTTCATCAAAACATGTGATTGCCTTTTTGTAAAAGTCTAGGACAACATGCTATTTTTCCAACCAATCCATGCCAATTAGACAATCATATGAACCCAACGGTATGATGTTTACATCCACCTTTGTATTGAGTCCATTCATGTCTATCAGAAAATATTTAACCAACTCATTGATTTTCCTCTTAGGCCTCGTGGCTAACTGAACTAGCCAAGATTTATTATGCTTACTTCTTTGCAAGTGGAATTCTTTCAACAATGTTATCATTTATGTAAGTATGTCTAGCTCTAGAATCAATTAAAATTTCTATGGGCTCATTATTGATCTTACCTTCCACTTCAATCATCATATATTGATATTTATCTTGCTTGTTATCCAAGACTGCATAAATCCTTGGCATGCTTCTGCCAATGTCTTCCACTGTTTCAACCTACTGAATGTTGTGGACAATCCTCGTTCTTTATCCTTTGTAAGGGAAATCCCTATATAGATTATTTCTCTCACATCCCCAACATTGCCCCGATTGCTTCCTTAGCCTTTTTCCAAATGAATCTACAGTCTTGTGATCATTTTGGGCAAATTGACCTTTCTTATTTGCTTGGGAATTATTCCTGAAAAGGTGTGGCTCAAAACCTTTCTTCCTTTGATCCCTTTTACCATTCATCATGTCATTCCAATTTTTTTAGAAAGTTGGTCTTCCTTTGGTTTACTCATACAAATGCCTTGCTTTCCTTATGGTTTCTTCCAAGGTTTTGGGGTTATCATATTGAATCGTATCACTGTAGAAAGAGGGTAACCCACTCATAAACCTTTGTATTTTGACCTTCTCATCCTTGATGAAGTCAACATACTTTAACAATTCAAAGAACCACTTCTCATATTCCTCCATTGTCATGGTTCCCAACTTGAGTTCAAAGAACTCTTTCATCTTTATTTCAT
>SNQJ01S0101375.1:0-30736 GCA_010110895.2 Picea sitchensis
CTGTTTTCTGTTAACCCCGTGCTGCCACAGATGTTTTGTCCTGAGGAACCCAACAGGACATGCAGAGCGGTCTCCATTTTGCTCACATGGTGACTGATTGACCGCGAACAGGTGGTATAGGAAAACTAAACCGTATATACCCTCGCATGTAATGAATTTCTTGATAATGGACAACAAATCATGCCACCTAGACTTAAGAGCTGTAACTGGCATACCTTTGTCGCAACTATTGATTTTCCTTGAGGTAAACAGGAGTGGCCATGGTACTTCATCAACCTTCAAATTTTTAAACCATTTGTGTCCTTTGGCTGGAAGACCAGTGGCTGAGCTAAGGAAATCCTCATTCAATTCGATTTGGATGTCCCCATCTTTGGCCCTGCATCCATCGAATGTAAGTGCAAATTGTTGAGTGACTGCGAGGTTGAAACCCTCGAACTTCTCAATAAAAACTAACCAACCATTCCTCTCTAGGTCCTCTCGGGCGTTATCAAATAACAACAAAGTTTGGACGCCGTTGGGTTTTATTCGCACTACGGAAGGCATAGAAAATAGCACAAGATCAATAGGGTAGTCAGCGAGGGGGTTTGATAGGGTAGACACAGAACCATTTTCCCGTAGCTTCCCCAAAAAAGGCAAAGGAAACCCGAAATGAAGGACAGAGCGTTAATGCTTATGCGTGCGAAGGTGGTGTAGTAATTCGAGACCATGCAAAAAACATCATGTCAGGTATGTACAACCAACGACACCTAATCAAATCATAACAGTGCATATCCAAAAAGATTTTAATCAAATGAATTATCAAAAAACCATGGTATACATAACCAAAAATCGATCTGAATGTTAAATAAACAATGGCATTTTCATGATTTAAAAGAAACCAATATGTCGAACATTGTACCAACGATTTGACCCAAAATTATTGTGTTCAATAAAACCATTGCATCAACGATTTGATCAAAAACACCAAAATATAAAATAACCATTGCATCAACGAATTTATAAATCGAAACCATATTGACAATGGTCAAATGCAAAGTGAGTGGTGGTTTGATACATATAAAATCAAGGTGTTTTTAAGACCGATGAGTGGTAACCTGGTTCAAGTAGTTTCATGATAAACCAAATGATCATTTTAATGCAATCAACATGAATCCCAAATGCAGTGTTTCACACTTGTAGTCCTGAAAATGAAAATGAAAAGCAAGTATGCAAAAAAGAAAGATAATGGTGTCGTTTTTAAAAAGTTGCGACGAGTATTGAGGGTTCAAAACCCTTGTGTAGGCAGCTTGTAAGGAAAAAGATAGGAATTAATATAGCTGCCAATAGGTTGTTATGTTTTTTATGTGATTTATGCTTAGTGCCATAATGTATTCTTAGATGGATACGATATGATAGATAAGTTCTTAGTGATGTAAATGTATTCTATATCTGATCTATTTCCAAATGCTAAGTGCTTAGATGTGTTAGATCTGAGTGAATACTGCGCTGCTCTGTAAGTAGGGTTTTATCTGCGAAGTAAATACTGGTTAAATACTGATGAATGGTGACTACTAAGTGCTTTGTTAGAGTATTGTAATCATAGATCGATGTCCCAGATAAGGTTGCAAACATTTGAGTCCTGCAACCACCCCTCCCTATAGCTAGAGCGAGACTTCATCTTCTTCGAAGGTGTTGCCGAAAGGGCTAGTAGTTAGGGTTTTGTTGGTGCATTGTTGAAGCATTGAACCCTGGGTCTTCCCCTGTGTGCCAAAAAAATTGATTATATCCTTTGCAACTTGAAACCTTATACCCAAGAGGAGACATTCCCCCGAGTGCCCATATAATGCATGCATATCCTTGCATTGAGCATAGGTATGTTCCACTACTGGAAATAGTTGCTTACTAGTGACACTCATTTCCTCCTCCATATCATAACATTCATTTAACTATGAAAAAATAAAAAAGACAGGTGGGAAAAGAATGTTATCTTATATTGGCAACAATATTGTCACCTTTGAACAAAGCACAAACGTTTAATTCCACTTGTCATCAAAATTTTTGGTTTAGCATGACCTTAGGAAGATGAGCTGGTTACTTAGAGTTTACTCCCTTGACTGGTTACTCTTCCGGTCCCTATGGATATTTTGATTGGTGGCTCCTTCATCACAAAGTTTCTTCATTGAGTCTATGATGCCAGATTCTTCCATATGTCTCATGATCTTGTTCAAAGGATGTATATCAACCTATTTCAACCATTTCTTATAACTCTTGACTTTGCATGTCGGTCATACCCTCAATGTGTCTCAAAGTTACATGAAGCTATAGTCTTATCGTTCACCCTGGTCCTACTTTCATCATTGGTAGGTAACCTTGAACCCAAAAATCGACATTTCATCATTGGTAGCTGACTGGGGGATTTCCCTTATGTTCGATGACAATAAATCTATTCACACATTGGGATGCATGCAGTGTCATGGATGCCATGAGCCTTATTGGTGGTTTCCTCACATTTGTCATCAATTTTCCTTATTGAATGCTATTCAAAGGGTCGTTTTCGTGTACCACTTGCATATGGTGCACATGAAAGAAACATAGGGTCGTTGGTTCAGGAACATGTTCTTCGTCTGAATTCCTCCAAATCATCAAGATCATGTTTTTTACCTCATGTTGAATGATGAGAGATGCCTCAATTATCTCCTTTCAGCGGGTCTCCTTCCATTGACTTGAACCCATCTATTCTAGAAATGAGACTTAGAGTTCTATGGGTACCTAGAGGCTTGCAGTCATTAGTGGCAGGTTCTCTCACCATCGACAGTTCGGAATACTTCAATGTCTCCTGATCGATGGATTCTTCAAGTGTTCGACCTCAACACCTTTATTCACACTTGTAAGAATGTACTCAGTTCCTTGATACCTACTTTCATTATTGGTTTGTTGTGTCACGTTTGTTAACGGTATACCTTAATGACCAGTAATCAAAATAAGACTCATTGTGTTCAACCTCAAGTCCTTTATTCACACGATGTAGACTTTCACCTTTGGCAGATCGTGTAGAGGACTTGAAGACATAATTTCATAGTCGCATCTTTCCTGAGCTGTTTCTATCTTTCATTGGACTAGTACCTATGTGACTTCAATGATCATGGGAGATCATATTATACTCCATTATATACAGATATCTTTAGATTAATTTTGAGACTAGTTTTATTGCGCCTTGTTCATGACTATGAAAGTCTATGGCATGTATCCACATTTGTATTACCTATTCATGGCCATGAACAATTGTTTGGTATATCTTCACATGGATCTGCAGTGTAATTCAAATTGGCATCCATGTGTGCAAAGTCAGTACAGATTGTAATATTCTCATGAGCAACTAGTTCATGTAGCCAGGTCTCCATTACTCCACTTCTGGGTATTATAATGTATTTCAACCATCGCAGATACTCCTTTGACCTCACACATTAGGGGGCATTTGTTATAGCAATATTTTCCTCACCCTATGAAAATTTTCTCATAAGGCCTTTTCCATTTCCCTATGCAGACTTGAAGTCCCTTTTTGCAGTTCCCAGAGCTAAAAACAATATTTTTCCACATATACGCACCCTAACTATTATACAACATGAGTATACATAGGTTTCACCATTACAGCCTGTGTACACCAGGTTTTGTGCCCAAAATTAAAAAAATGGTGTCGAGTTTCCATGTCACATCACGAGATCCATGATCCTTTACCTTCCATACACTGGAAACATTCTGAATCAGCCCTTTAGTTCCATTTGAAGGCTACAAATGGGCCATATTCAAGCTGTGGAAAAGAGGAAAATAATTCAACTTTGAGAGCAAAGTTACTCTCGAGAAATTATTCACTTCATATTGAGTCTACATCCCTTTATCCTTTTAAGTTTGAACACATTTTTTAGCCCCCAAGATCTACCCTACTTGATGGAGAACCTCATTGTCTCTCTTATATGAGATTTCCTTTGGTGGAGGATTGAAGTGGTGGAGGCCTAGTTGGAATAGACTTAATTTCTCGGTTTTGAACCTTACCGACATGAAAATTTTCCATTCATACACTTCTGCTGATCAAATTTTAATATAAATACTCTTTTCTCATCCAATTAATGTCTTGCAAATATTTGAATTATTATTCCATGGGCATATTTGTTATGAATATTGATGGATTATGCTATTGAATATGTTAATTGTATATATTATCACCATATTCTTGTGTATCTTGGTTGTTGAGGACAAGCTTCAGCTGTATTTCTTTGAGTCAAGTGCTCAACGGTGGACTTCATCGAACGTCTGGATGAGGTATATTCTTTATCTTGTCTTGTTAGCATATTTGTTTATATAGCATACTTGAGATTAGAGTTGATTTTTGTAGTCATTCCCATCTGTTGTGGTTTACCCCATGCCATAGAGAGATTTTCCTTGTAACAACATGTTGAATCATATAGAACCCTACATTTATGCCATGAATTTTATGTGTAGATTGCATGCACTTTAAAGATCATTGGGTACCCATAGTGTATGGAATTGTGACCAAAATGAGTGTTTTTAATTAGGGATCCATACTATCATTAGTCTTGAATAAATCCATTGAGAAAGTGAAAAATCGTTAGGAAAACATAGGACCTTTATTTCATATGCCTCATATTTGCTAGATTGTATTTGTGCTTATAATTCATTTCAAGGAATGGGATGGAATCATAACGGTTCAATGAACCCTATTCATGAGTATTGTAGGGATTTATGGGATCCAAATTAAAATATAGTCTATGCCCTAATTTGTGATGAATGTTTACTATTGGCATGTTTTACAGGAAAAGCATAAGCCCAGGAGGAGAAGTGAATAGTATGCAGAGATCAAAGCTCAGAAGGAAAAGCGTAGTACAGAAACGTGATCAGGATCAAATCCTTGATCGTGGATCTGCTTTGAGAGTCTCCATGACCATCGGATCAAAATAAGTGGAAGGACAGGATAAGCAAGGGATGATATCTGAGATGTCGATCACCCAAATTTACGTCAGTCGTTAGATCGAAATAAATGGACGGATGGGATAATAAAGGGATGAGATATGAGATTTTGATCAGCTGAATTTTCGTCAGTCGTCGGATCGAAATAAGTGGAATGACAGGATAATAAAAGGCTGAGATCTGATATCTTGATCACCTAAATTTCTATCAGCCGTCAAATCGAAATAAATGGAAGGATAGGATAAGAAGAGATGGAGAGGTGTTGGATTTAATCCAAGGCAAAGATGCATCACAGAAAAATCGAGCCATTGATCCTAGATATTGATCAAACGAACATCATTCTTTTTGGATCTAAAGTTATGAGGAGGTTACGCTCCGTAAAAATATCACTTCAAGAATTTCAAGTTGAGAACTGAAATACCCGAAGCCCGAAGAGCCAAAATAAATTCTCGACCATTGGATCATCCGAAGTATATCTCAGTCGTTAGATCATCCAAATAAGATCTCAAGCATCAGATTGTTCAAAGTGAATCTGGGTCATCTAATCTAGAGCGTCAGTTTGAGTTTTGAAATCCCCAAAGCCTAGAGACTCGGAGATCCGAAATAAATTCTCGACCGTTGGATAATCCTAAGTAGATATCATTCATCAGATCATCTGAAGAAGATCTCAAGCATTAGATTTTCTGAAGTGAATCTAGGTCGTCTGATCTAGAGCGTCATTTTGAGTTTTTAAATTCCTGAAGACTAGAGACCCAAAAAGATGAAATAAATTCTCGACCGTCAGATCATACGAAGTAGATCGCAGTTGTCAGAACATCCGAAGAATATCTTAAGCGTCAGATCGTCCGAAGTAAATATGGGTCGTCTGATCCAGAAAAGACATGGTGTAATCCTGTGGACTCTGGGTAAAGACCCAAAGTAAGCCTCAACCATCCGATCCAAGAGGACACGTGGTAATAATCCACATACTTCGAGGGGAAGTAAAGTTTGAGATTTTAGATTTCAGAAGTCTAGAGACCCGAAGGAGATCTTGATCATTGATCGAGAAAGGAGCCACAAAACTTTTTATCTGGTTGAAAGGTCAAATTTCTGAAGTGGAGGCAGAGCCATCGATTGAGAAAGATAGGTGTCTGCAGATCATCGACTATGGAATATTGGCATATGAAAGAAAGAAAGTTTTGAGATTTGAAACTCCCGAAGCCCAGAGCATGAAATAAATCAGATTCGTTGATTTAGGAAGGTTAGATCTGATCCACAGATCATGAAAGAACAAATCTGAACTGTCCGTTTAGGAGAAATGTCAAGATCGTGAGATCAACGGTCCCATCGCATTATGGGGATTCAATATTAGAGAACCTTAAATAGTTGAAGGCATGCTGCAATCAAAACTATTGTTTTGTATAAAGGACACGTGGGGGCTCGAGGTAAATTGTGGTGAAAAAAGTAGTTTGATTCAAACCACCTTTGGATCTGCCTGCAATCGCGTGGTCACATGAGATCATCACCCAAGGTCATATCAATAAATGGAGCTAGCTCCCACTAGACCAATATCGGGAAGCACCTTTTGAATAGGAGTTTAGTCACCGCCGATGGTAATGTGAAGGAAGGGGATTAGAAGCCAAAGAAGTCAAAATCGATCGACTGTACCTACCAGAGAAGATGAAGAGTTGCAACTGTTAGACAAGCCAAAGAATATCAGGATAACGCCCGCTAGTGATGAACAGGTTCAAGATAACTACCATAGAAGCCAAATAATCTCAGGATAATGACCACTAATGATGAACATATTCAGAATAACCATCAAAGATGATGAAGAGTTCGAATCATGATCAGGCAGAGGAATCGGCATGAGAAAGACATGTAGAACAAAGAAGATAGTGCGCTTTTTCGATAGTTATGCATGTGGGTAGGAGGAGACGCAGTGTAGTACCTAAAGTGGAGATTAGAGGCGTAGTGTATAGAATGAAGAGGCAACACAGAGTATAAAATGTAGAAGAGAAGTTGAATAGATAAGTGTAGTGTGAAGGAGGAAAAAGAGCAAAGCATAGAAGTAGAACAAAGCATAGAATATGAAAAAGGCAGAGGATACATGGAGTTGTAATAGACCATGTCAGAGATAGAGAAAGTAAGTAAAGTTTTATATCTCAGGGTGGTAGGGTGGTGCTAGGGAGGACTATTTTCCTCAGAGTTTCAAGTGGGTGTTTGAACACAGGGATTTTTAGCTTCCATCTGGTTACAAGCAAAAAAACCAGGGTGGTAGGGTGGTGCAAGGTAGAACCATTGTTCTCTGTTATAAAGGTTGGTTCCCATGTGATTTTAGGTTGGTGATTCCATCCAGTTGGTGTTGGAACACTCAGGGAGTTAGTGCTTCCTTCTAGTGGGTGCTAGATAAATCAGAGGGTTGGTGCTCTCTACAAGTTGCAACTTGTTAAATAAGAGGTTGTAGCCTCATTATTCATTTGGTTCTCAAATATAGATGATGTACAGAACATAAAATATTTCCTATCATTCTAAGAAGAAGAGGTTTTGTCCCTATTGGCCCTTGACCAAGTTTTGAGGATCCTTGGTCATGTTTGACCTATTTTTGGGACTTCGATAGGCTGTTGAAGGAAGAGCGCAATACGAAGTGGAGATCATAGGATCTCAGCCCCTTCTAGGGCCCTTTCTAGGATTTGGGATTATATAATGGGTATTGGGATGTCGTCCAATGGGTTTACCCATGTTTAGGACTGATTTGGTATGTATAAATAGATGATAAGGCGATGTAGTGAGTATGAATGGCTAAGTGCCTTTTTTCTAGATGCAAGTAATGGTTGTAAGTGCTTTGTGCATACTGTGTGAGACTTGCAAGACTAAGTGCAAGTGAATATAAGAGACTATGTAAGGATTTGTTCCTAGATCTGCTTGGGGAAGGAGGATATAGCGAGGTGTGTAGATCTCCTATCCTCTGCGGAGTAGGGTTTTTAAGGCTCTGTGGATGTAATTGATTGAAGAAGATAATAAAGAAGACAAAGAGTTGGTGGACATAGCCCCAAGGTGGGGGTGAACCACGTTTATCATGTGTTGTGAATGCTTTGTGCCTTATGGTTTCTCTCTTGTTTATCTACTTGAATGATTAGTGCATTGTTAGATGATAGATGAATGATAGGTAGATTTTTTGTTGCTTTGTGCTTAATACTGTGAGTGAATTCTAGATCTGACTTATGTGAATGTGCTTGGTGCTTGAATCTTCTAGATCGGATATGTTTCATCATGCTAAGTGCTATTAGATGCTAGATCTTGTTGAATAATGCGATGCTCTATAATTAGGGTTTTATCTGCGAAGTAAATACTGGTTAATTATTGATGATCTATATTGCTAAGTTATTTATTAAGGTGTTACAATCATAGATCTGTGTCCCAGATAAGGTTGTAGACAATGGAGTCCTGCAACCACCCCTGCCTCTACCTCGGGTGAGACTTCATCTGATTCGTAGGTGTTGCCGAAAGGGTCAGTAGTTAGGGTTTTTTTGGTGCCCTCTTCAGCATTGAACCCTGGTTCTGCCCCTGTGTCAAAAAATGGTTCTGTTGCCGAGACCTGAAACTGTGATTTCTTAGAACTAAGGAAAAATGAGCTTTGTGCAAAGATCTGACTTGAAACTATGATTTCTCCATGTGTAGATATGTTTCCCTAGTGCGTAGTATTCTACTTAAGCTATGTGCCAAGAAGAAGGGTCAGATATGAATAAAAGAGGTAAGATCTGAAAGCTTTGTGATCTGTTAAAGGTAAATGTGTAAATTTTTTATTAAAGAGGTAAGATATGTAAGCTTTGTTCTTTATTAAAGGTAAGAATAGTGAAAATGTTTAGATATGGAAGCTTTGTGCTTTATTAAAGTGAGATAAGTGGACATTTTTGTTTCTAAAGTATGGCTCTAGGTATGTTTGATAAATTTTGTCCTAGCTTGAAAAGTAAGGCACAACTAGATTAAATAAGATTTGATATAAGTAGTTCTGATAAAGGTAGTGAGAGATATGTTATTCCTATGCATAGAAGGAATGTTTGGACTAAAAAATAGATGCAGGACCCTGGAAAGAATTTCTTGCAGGTTAACTACCATGATCCTAGTGCATAGTACAGGAAAGGTTGGGGATCATTTAAGACAAAGAGAGGATTGAATCTTTTTTACAGTTGCAAAAGACCGGGACATCATGCTAAGGAATTCACTGGCAAAATACCTAGTTGTCTTTGTTTTAAAGATACGGATCATGAAGTTTTAGATTTCCCTAGAATGATTGCTAAGCTTGAAATAATGAATATGAGACAAGAAGACCTTGAGAAATTTGAAGAAACTGAGACCATGAAAGAACCCTAGAAAGAATGACAGGATGTATTGCTACAAATGATGGAAACCCTGAATGATCATAGAAATATCAACTTATCAGATATCTTTAAAGAAAAAGAATGCATAGAAGCAAGAATAGGAGACTTCAACATTCTCTATGTTCTGGATGAAGAAACACATGTGAATATTTTGACATAAACAACTTGGGAAGCTTTAGGAAATCATGCTATGATTCCTTCATTGGGAGGAATAGGATTATTCAGAGGAAAGATGATAACCTTATGTGGAAGACTTACCCAGATATTTATGAGTGCTCATGGAACTTCGACAAAATAAGATTTTGAGTTTGTTAAATTTATTAAGAACAACACCTCATTTTCTATATTACTAGGAAAACCTTGGATTGAAAGGGATCAGACCAGAAGAAAAGAAGAGGAAGCCTTAGAGAAGAAGAAGCAAGAATTAAAATATTTCATGTCTAGGAGGATCGCACACTTGATCGAAGAACAGGAGAACAAATCGAAGCTATTTAAAACCAAAAACTTGGATGTTGAAGTTGAAGGAACACAAGAAGACTCACAGAATACTGAAGAACCTACCCCAGATAGAGAAGAAGTATTTCCCTTGAATCCTAGGAAACAAAAATCAGAGCTCCTCACCAGTGGTTTTTATTCCTCTCTTTTTCATTCTTGTACTTTCTCTTGGTGTGGTTTTTATTCAATGCAAGTTGACTATGGTTTTTCTTGTTCTTTGGGGCATCTCACGAGAAGTTTCACCCCCATCATTGACCTTGAGTGTACTCTTAGTAGATGATGGAAATCATTGTAGTCATATTTATTTTCTCAAGAAGTACTCCCACTCTTCTTTATTTTTCTTCCAATCAATGCATATAAGTATTTCAAAGGGGGATCATGCTTCAACTATGTTTCTGACTCCTTTGTCAATAAGGAATTTTTGTAGTAGGGTGGGCACTATGTAGAAGAATCTATCAATAAAATCATCATGGAATATTCTTTTGATGTCATCCAATGACGTTTTTTCTTCAATATTGTATTCCTCTATAAAATATTACTCTATCTTCTCGACCCACTCGTACAAGTTCATTCAACCTTCATTCATCAACTTCAACAATACTTTTCTGTCCTCTATTTGATGTGTCATGTGAAAATATGTGAGTAGACGAGAACAAAGAGGAGCTTCAATCGTACTACAAGATCATGGAAGAATACCTCAAGGAGATAACTAAGGATTGGTCAGTAGACCTCCTTATCCCCGCTGAACCTACAAAGATGTCTGACCCTAAACTTGACAACACGGAGGTTTCTCACAAAGAACATGACACACCCGAAACCAACCGAAGGAAGAAGAATGAATAAGTCTAAGACTTAAGCAGTGCATCATAAAAGATCGCCTTCATATCACTTGGCCGAGGGGGTGATGATGAAGTAGAAGAGATAAATGGAAAATAAGATGAGAAGAAGCAAGGTGAAGTAATGCCACCTAGATATGAGGATGATCCCCTGAACAAGAGGACATTTTCTCCCATGAAACCCTCTTCCTGGAAGAAATCAAGAGACACCTTGACTAAAATGCAGACTGTGCCCATTGTCGAAGATTTTGACTTCATCATCACAATTATGAACGATGCCTCACAGGAAATCTTGCAGAAACACGAAGCCAGGAAGGAAGAGATGTATGACATAATTGAGGTTGAAATATAAGGGGTACAACAAGCCCTTCAGTCCAGTCGCGTAGTGTCCACTGTGCCCCTACCGTTGAGAGAACCATAGTTGGGAGAAGAGCCAACCTAACTCTGATGACTAGCTGATGTGACTGAATCTCTCCTTCGTCGTGCACAGGAAGAAACAGAACAAGCCACCTAATCCTTGAAGCAAGTGCAAGAAGTACTCCTAGAACAACGTCGACTTGCAGAGCAGGAGAAGGTTTCTCTCCATACAAAGTTTGAAGAGGAGAAAGCACATATTTAACAAAAAAAGAATAGTTGCTTGCAGAGCAACTTGAAGTGAAAGAAGCAATCAACATAGCACTTCGCTCTATGACAGGCTTAGAGCCAAAGGAAGAAGACCCAGTCGATCATAAAGTAGAGTAGATCGTAGAATCTATCCAATAGATACAACAAAGAATAGTAGACTTAGAACTCCGCACAGTGCCCAACACCCCGTAGGATGTGAGGGATCAAAGAGAAGCAACTACTCGAGATGCAGTTGAGAGAATAAAGGGCCTCACCTTGGAATGTAAAAATTTGAGTGATCATAGTTCCCAGACTTATGAGTGACTCACTGAGAATCCATAAATGAAGACACTGGAGTCACAGCTCCAAGGGGTGAAGTATCAAGACAAAACAATACAGGTGTAGTTGAAGATTTTGTTAGCTGTTGAAAGGATGAAGCGATTCCAAGAGAAGCGCACTGCTCAATAGCAGGCCTATACCATTCAGATCAGAGTCATGGAAGTGAATCAGAGGATCCAACCTATAAAATATGATGCTTTCCAACTGTTCACAGAGATATAAGGTCGAGGAGAAGAACTGGAGCAAGTTGTCACTGCAGCTGAAAAACACTTAGAGGGACCTGTCAATGAAACAGTCATCCAAGAGTTCGTTGAACAGGAGGTTGTAGCACAATAGCAAGTTGAAGTAGCTCGAGCCAAGCTCAAGGATTTTGAAGCAGAAATAACCATATCAGAGTGATTCGAGACAATTCACAGGTGAGTGTTGGGGGCCTATTGGCCCTTGACCAAGTTTTGAGGATCCTTGGTCATGTTTGACCTATTTTTGGGACTTCGACAGGCTGTCAAAGGTGAAGCGCAAGATGAAGCAGAGATCATGCGATCTAGACCCCTTTTAGGGCCCTTTTTGGGATTTGGGATTATGTAATGGGTATGGGGATGTCGGCCCATGGGTTTACCCATGTTTAGGCCCGATTTTGTATGTATAAATAGATGCTAAGGCGATGTAGTGAGTATGAATGGCTAAGTTCCTTTTTTCTAGATGCAAGTAATGGTTTTAAGTGCTTTGTTCATACTGTGTGAGACTAGAAAGGCTAAGTGAAAGTGACTGTAAGAGATTGTGTAAGGCTCTCTGCCTAGATCTACATGGGGAAGGAGGATGTAGCGAGGTGTGTAGATCCCCTGTCCTCTATGGAGTAGGGTTTTGAGGATCTATGCATGTAACTGATTGAAGAAGCTAATAAAGAAGAAAAAGAGTTGGTGGACGTAGCCCCAGGGTGGGGGTGAGCCACGTATATCCTGTGTTGTTAATGATTTGTGCTTTATGGTTTCTCTCTTGTTTATCTTCTTGAATTCTTAGTGCATTGTTAGATGATAGATGAATGATAGGTAGATCTGTTATTACTTTGTTCTTAATACTGTGAGTGAATGCTAGATATGGCTTATGTGAATGTACTTAGTGCTTGAATCTGCTAGATATGATTTGTTTCGTCATGCTAAGTGCTATTAGATACTATATCTGGTTGAATACTACGATGCTCTGTAATTAGGGTTTTATCTGCGAAGTAAATACTGGTTAATTATTGATGATCTATATTGCTAAGTGATTTATTAAGGTGTTATAATCACAAATCTATGTCTCGGATAAGGTTGCAGACACTGGAATCCTGCAACCAGCTCTGCCTCTACCTCGGGTGAGACTTCATATTCTTCGCAAGTGTTGTCGAAAGGGCCAATAGTTAGGGTTTTTTTGGTGTGCTCTTGAGCATTGAACCCTGGGTTTGCCCCTAGGCCAACACTCAATGTATGGGTTTCCTCATGAATATTCATCTCTATGTATATCATATGTGTGATTGATGTTTATTATTTATGTTTTTCATGACTTGCATAATCTTGATGATCACTTGGAGAACATTAATAATTTTTCAATAGGCATAAAAAGTTTTAAGCACAATAACAACTGATTCACCCCCCCCCTATCAGTTATCTTAGTATTTCCAACAATTTCTATGAGAGCCAGGTTCCTTTTAGCTAAAGGTAGATCAATAAGCTTAAAAATGACAAGTCATGAAGGAACTTCGACCAATAAGCCTCCTCTATTTGATGGATCAAATTTTGCTTTCTAGATGGTTAGAATGAGAACATACATTATGGCCTTAGGTGATGATGTTTGGGATGTTGTAGAGACATGATATGTAAAACCTTTTGTGCTAGCTTCCAAAGATGATACGTTAGAATTTAGCTTCAATTCAAAGGAAATGAATGCTATCTTGAGTGGGCTTGTTGAAGATAAATTTGTAAAGGTAATGCATCTTGATTCTACCAAAGGGATGTGGGATAAACTCATTAGCAGTTATGAAGGAAATGAGAAAGTAAAAGAAGCCAAACTTCAGACTTATAGATTGAAATTTGAACAACTAAAGATGATTGAGGATGAAACAGTTAATAAATATTTCTTAAGAGTTGAGGAGCTTGTGAATTCCATGAAGGGACTTGGTGATAAGATTGAAGACACTTTTTTAGTTCAGAAGATTTTAATATCTCTACCTAATATATTTAATCCAAAAGTTTCTTCAATAGAAGAACTGAATGATCTTAAGATTTTGTCTATTGATCAACTTCTAGGAACTTTGACTTCTTATGAAATCAGGATAGGTAAAGATAAACCCACCTCTAGAGAAGTGTCATTTAAAGAATATAAGAATGAGGATTATGAGCCTGATGAAATTAAAGCAAAATTTGTGAGAAGACTAAAGAAAGAATCAGACAAGTACCCCTGGTATATAGATAATAGATGTTCCAAGCACATGAATGGAGACAAGGATAATTTTATGTCTATAAGTAAAATCAAAACAAGAAATGTGACCTTTGGAAATGATGATCCAGGTAAAATCAAGGGTAAAGGGATGGTGAGTTTGAGTAATGGCAAAGGAAAATCCTAGGATGTTCTGCTTGTAGATGGGATGAAACATAATTTTCTCATTGTAAGTTAAATGTGTAACGGAGGATCTGAAGTGGTGTTCACTTCCAAACATTGTAAGATAAAGTCTGTAAAATCAAGACAAGTGGTGGCTAAAGGCATAAGGACAGATCATAATGTATATGTGCTGAAAGAAGATAGAGAAGAGTGTCATCTAAGAAAACATAATGAAATCAGATTATGGCATAGGAGACTTGGACATCTAGACTTTGACCACTTAATCAAGCTAAAAAATATTGAGGTAGTAAAATATATTCCAAGAATATCAAAGCCACAAGATTCTATGTGTAAACCCTGCCAAGTAGGAAAGCTAACCCCGACATAATTTAAATCCAAGAGCTCTACTTCAACAGATTAACCATTCCAATTAGTTCATATGGATTTATGTGGACCATCAAGAGTGGAAGGAACATGGAAGGAAAACTACTTCATGTTGATCATTAATGATTACTCCAGACTCACTTAGGTTGCTTTTCTCAAAGAAAAATCCGAAGCATTTGAGAAATTTAAAATATTTAAGGATTTAACTAAGAATCAAACATGCAGCAGGTTAAAGGAATTAAGATTAGAAAGAGGAGGAGAATTTATGTCAAGTGATTTCAAGGAATTCTATGATAAACATGGGATCAAGAGAGAATACACAATCCCAAGAAACCCACAACGAAATGGAGTAGTTGAGAGGCAAAACAGAATAGTTCAGCAAATGGTCAGGTCAATGATGAATGAGAAGAACATTGGTCAAACCTACTGGGTAGAAGAAATACACATAGTAGTCCATATTCTAAACAAAACCCACCTCAAACCACATAGTGAAAAGACACCTTATGAACTATGGTATGGAAGACATTCTTCAATCAAACACTTAAAAGTCGTTGGGAGTAGGTGCTACATAAATAATAATAATGAAAACCTTGGAAAATATGATGACAGGGATGATGAAGGTATCTTCTTAGGGTATGCTATAAACAGTAAAGGATACAAATGTTATAATAAGAGGTTGCATAAATTGGTTGATTGTATTGACTTAAAAGTTGATGAAGAAATCTTGACATGAGATGTAAGCAACGTTGAATCAACAACAAAGGATATAGTTGAGGTTGAATATGAACAGGTCCAAGAGTAATAAAAATACGACTCCGAGTTAGATGAAGATACAAATACTTAGGAAGACTCAAATCAACAAACAACATCAAATCCTTCCTCTAGAATTACACAAAAGAATCATCTTACAAGTCAGATAATTGGTGAGAAAGACAAAGGTGTACAAACGAGGAGAAGGATAATCAAAGACAACAAGAAATCAGATATAGCCTTGATATACATGGTGGAACCCAAGAACTTTAATGAAGCCAGTAAAGATGTAATTTGGTTAAAATTGATGAATGAGGAACTGGATCAAATTGAGAAGAACAATACTTGGTAACTTGTTCCTAGACCTATAGATAAGAATGTAATTGGCTCCAAATGGGTCTTTAAGAAAAAAATGAACGAACAAGGAAAAATTGTTAGGAATAAAGCCAAATTGGTCTGTAAGGGGTATGCACAAGTTGAAGGATAGGATTTTGATTAAACCTTTGCACCAATGGAAATATTGGAAGCCATCAGAATGTTTCTTGCCTATGCATGTCATAAGAAATTTAAAGTATATCAGATGGATGTTCAGTCAACATTAATAAATGGAGATCTAAAAGAAGAAGTCTATATGGAAAAACCAAAGGGTTTCGAGCTATCATACAACCCTGACTTTGTCTGCAAGATGAAGAAAGCCTTATATGGGTTGAAACAAGATCCTTGTGCCTAATACTATAGATTGGATAAGTATCTTCAAGACAAAGGGTTCAAGAATCAAGAGAGGAACAATTGACAACAATATATATATATCAAAGAAGAGGATAATGATTTTCTCATTATGTTGGTCTATGTAGATGACATCATCTTTGGAAGTAATAATTCTACATTAGTACAATGGTTTGCTTCTGCCATGCAGTCTGAATTTGAAATGTCTATGATAGGGGAACTGTCATTTTTTCTTGGTTTGCAAATTACTCAGAGGTCTAAAGGAATATTTCTTTCTTAGGAGAAATATCTAAGAGAAAAATTGAAAAGGTTTCAAATGGAAGATTCTACACCTGTGACCACACCTATGGTCACTGGATGCAAGCTAAGAAAGGATGATGACTCACCTGATGTTGACCATATTTCAGATAGGTCTATGATAGGCATCCTGTTGTACATCAAAACATCTCATCTATACATAGTGCATGTTGTTGGAATGGTAGGAAGGCATCAGTCTGCACCTAAATAGAGTCATTTGATAGCTATCAAAAGAATATTCAAATAATTGAAAGGAACGATGAACTATGGCCTATGGTATCCTAGGAGTCATAATTTTCAATTATCAGTCTATTCATATGATGATCGGGCTAACTACATGGATGAAAGGAAAAGCATGAGTGGAGGTGCATTCTTCTTAGGAGATTCTCTTGTAGCATGGTTGAACAAGAAGCAAGGTTCCATTTCCTTATCGACTACAAAAGTTGAATAAATTGTAGCTGCCACTTACTGTACCCAATTATTGTGGACGATTCAAACACTTGCAGACTTGGAGGTAAAATATATTGCACCGATCCCAATTCATTGTGATAATACTAGTACAATTAGTGTGTCAAATAATCTTGTATTTCACTCCAAGACCAAGCATATACCCATCAAGTATCACTTCTTGAGGGAACATGTGATCAACACTATTGTTTCTTTGTGTTATATTCCATCCAAAGATCAGATTGTTTATATCTTCACTAAACTGCTTGCAAAAGCTCAGTTTGCGTATCTACGCCAGAAGTCGGGCGTGACCCTGTTATCAAGCTAAATAGTCTATCTGATTAGGGGGAGAGTGCTCCTAGTATATCTGATCAGGGGGAGCATAGAGTCAGTCTCTATTTTCTTTGACATTGATGTCAAAGGGGGAGAAAAAGGTGTTATCTATATGCTACAGTTGAAGGTCTAAGTAGAAGAGTGCATCCTTTCAGGGTTGCAATCAATGCCAAAGGGGGAGATTGTTGGCATGTTTTATAGGAAGCATGTGCTTGTCATTGATGGAAACAACAACAACAACAATGGAAAACAGAAAAAGAATAAGCTCAGGAGGAGAAGTGAACAATATGGAGAGACAAAATCTCATAAGGAAAAGCACAGTACATAAACGTGATCAGGATCAAATCCTTGATTGTGGATCTTCTTTGAGAGTCTTATGAAATAAGTGGAAGGACAGGATAAGCAAGGGATGAGATCTGAGATCTTTATCACCCAAATTTTCATCAATCATCGGATTGAAATAAATGGAAGTACAAGATAAGAAAGGGTTGAGATCTGAGATATCGATCACTCGAATTTCCATTAGCCGTTGGATCAAAATAAGTGGAAGGACAAGATAAGCAAGGGCTAATATCTAAGGTCTCGATCACCTGAATTTCCATCAATATTCGGATTGAAACAAATTGAAGGATAGGATAATAAAAGATGGATAGTCGTTGGATTTAATCCAAGGAAAAGATGCATCACAAACAGATCGAGCTATTGATACTAGATCTTGATCAAACAAACACCATTCATTTTGAATCTAAAGTTATGAGGAGGTTACACTTCAAAAAAATATCACTTCAAGAATTTCAAGTTGAGAACTGAAATACCCGAAGCCCAAAGATCTCGAGAGATGAGATAAATTCTCGATCATCGGATCATACAAACTAGATATTAGTCGTCAGATCATCCGAAGAATATCTCAAGAGTTAGATCGTCCGAAGTGAATCTGGGTCGTCTGATCTAGAGCGTCAATTTGAGTTTTTAAATTCCTGAAGCCCAGAGACTCGGAGAGCCGAAATACATTGTCGACCATTGGATCATCTGAAGTAGATATCAATTGTTAGATCATCCAAATATCTCAAGTGTCAGATCATCCGAAGTGAATCTGGGTCGTCTGATCCAAAGCGTCAGTTTGAGTTTTAAAATTCCCGAAGCCCGGAGACCCAGAAAGCCAAAATAAATTCTCGACCGTCAAATCATCCGAAGTAGATCGCAATCATCAGATCTTATGAATAATATCTCAAGTGTCAGATCGTCTGAAGTAAATCTGGGTTGTTTGATCCATAAAAGACATGGCACAATCCTGTGGACTCTGGGTAAAGACTCGCAGTAAGCCTCAACCTTTCGATCCAAGATGACACATGGCAGTAATCCGCATACTTCGAGGGGAAGTAAAGTTTGAGACTTGAGATTTCATAAGTTTGGAGACCTGAAGGATATCTCGACCGTTGATCGAGAAATGAGTCGCATAACTGTTGATCTGGTTGAAAGGTCAAATTCCTGAAGTGAAGGAAGATTCATTGATTGAGAAGGACAAGTGTTTGCAGATCATCGTCTCCAAAATATTGGCATACAAAAGAAAGAAGGGTTTGATATTTGAAACTCCCGAAGCCCGGATCATGAAATAAATCACAGCCGTTGATTTAGGAATGTTAGATTTGATCCATAGATCATGAAAGAAAAAATCTGATCCATCTGTTCAGGAGCACTGTCAAGATCGTGAGATCGATGATCTCGTCGCATTGCGGGGATTCAAGATGCATGAACTTTAAAAAGTTGAAGGTGGGCCGCAATTGAAACCACGATTTTGGATAAAGGACACGTGGAGGCTCGAGGTAAATTTTGGGGCGAAAAGTAGTTTGATTCAAACCACCTTTGGATGCGCCCCGAATCGTGTGGTCACATGAGATCATCGCCCAAGTTCATATCGAGAAAAAGAGCTAGTGCTCACTAGACCGAGATCAGGAAGCACCTTTTGAATAGGCGTTTGGTCACCGCCAGTGGTCATGTGAAGGAATGGGCTTAGAAGCCAAAGAATCCAAAAATGACTGACTGTAACTACCAGAGAAGACGAGGAGTTGCAACTGTCAGAGAAGCCAAAGAATCTTAGGATAATTCCTGCTAGTGATGAACATGTTCAAGATAACTGCCAGAGAAGCCAAAGAATATTGGGATAACAACCATTGATGATGAACAGATTTAGAATAACCACAAGAGAAGATGAAGAGTTCGAATCATGATCAAGAAGAGGACTCGGCGTGAGAAAGACATATAGAACATATAATATAGTGCATTTTTTTGATAGTTATGCATGTGGGTAGGAGGAGACGTAGTGTAGTACCTGAAGTGGAGATCAGAGGCATAATGTATAGAATACAGAGGAAACACAGAGAATAAAATTTAGAATAGGATTTGAACATAGAAGTGTAGTGCGGAGGAGGAAAAAGAGCAGAGAATAGAAGCAGAAAAATACAGAAGCAGAATAGAGCATAGAAGTTGAAGAAGGAAGAGGAGACATGGAGTTGTAAAAGACCATGTCAGAGACAGAGAAAGTAAGTAAAGTTTTATATCTCAGGGTGGTAGGGTGGTTCTAGGGAGGACTATTATCCTCAGAGTTTCAAGTGGGTGCTTGAACACAAAGAGTTGTAGCTTTCATTTGGTTGCAACCAGAAACGCCAGGGTGGTAGGGTAGTGCAAGGGAGAACCATTGTTCTCTATTATACAGGTTGGTGCATGTGTGACTGGAAGTTGGTGCTAGAACACTCATGGATTTGGTGCTTCCTTCTAGTGGGTTCTAGATAAATCAGAGGGTTGGTGCTCTCTATAAGTTGCATCTTGTTAAAGAAGAGGTTATCTCCTCATTGTTGAGTTGGTGCTCAAAGATAGATGATGTATAGAACCTAAAAGACTGCCTATCATTTTAAGAAGAAGAGATTTTCTCCCTATATGGGTTTCCTCATGAATATTTGTCTCTGTGTATATCATATGTGTGATTGATGTTTACTATTTCTGTTGTTCATGACTTGCATAATCTTGATGATCACTTGGAGAACATTAATAATATTTCAATAGGCATAAAATTGTTTAAGCATAGTAACAATTGATTCACCCCGCCCTTTTAGTTGTCTTAATATTTCCAACATTTACCTCCTTTATTCACAATAATTTTTCAAAGAGAGTTTCCTAGAATTACAAAAGAAGAAAAAGACATTCTCAAATGCATTGGAAATTGGTACCTACAAGAAAATTGTACGTATTTTAGGATATAAGGAGCTATGGCCTCTCCTCATGTACTACCCAAACATGTTCCAAATAAGTTGGTTATATTTGATATTTCATACCAAAATATTTTATAGGGATTCAATTATGATCTTGTAAAGGATGTCAAGATTTTTTTTTTATCCCTTACAACCTTTACAATAGACATTACAAAATTGTGAATTCCAACCATGCTAAGAAAGAAGGGAACTTGATTCTTGAGTTCATATTTCCACAAGGAAATTTGAGAAATCATGATCCTCAGGGTTTGGTAGAAAAACATTGTTCTTACATATCTTTTTCTTGGCCCTATCCCCATGAGATATTGTTACGGGGAAATTCCCATATGGCTATGGGTTAAATCCACAACAAAGCAATGACCTTTGAAAATAAAAATCAATCCCAGAAAGTAGTTAAGCATAAAATAACTAATTAATTGATCCTTGCAAACAAAAATGAATACCTACTTGTATCCCATGTTTGACGTTTCCATTGAATCTTTTCTCCAAAACTCTAGTCTTTTTTCTCATTACCTACACACACATAGAGAAAGATGTTACAAGAAGGAAGTAGTTATCTACATAACGAACTTTAAAGAAAATGAAAATTAAATCCAATTAGTATTCTAAATGATTGGAAATTAAATGAAACAATCATTCAATAAAATATTAGAAGTGGATGGAAGAGAGTTATTTTCATTAAATTAGAAAAAAAAATAGGATTGTTAAAACCTACATATATTGGCGACACTACTTTGGAACCTAGATCTAAAGTCCTCTACCTAGGCCACTGAGTATAAGTAGCACCTCCAAATCCAATTATAGTGAGGGTCGGAAGAATACAATTGTGAATCTTCTTGACCATATATATATAGAAAGGGAAGGCTGGAAACATGGGTTTCCAGGTTTGAATAAATGAATTAGCGATAAGGGAATAAGGGCTTGTAGACAGGATAATAAATTTTTGGCATTATATTGTTTCAAATCTAATATTCTTCTCCTCTATCCCTATTATTATTTTATTCCATCTCCAAGTGGTTGGATTGGTTACAAACCATTGTGTATTGGAAATAGGAGGTCGAGAACTAGGTAAACCCATGAACCCCGCCCAAAATTACACAAAATAAACCCCTCCCAAATTTTCACAAAATATAATTTTTTTGAGCAAAATTAAGGTGTGCATGCCTTGCTAAGAGACAAAACACATATGTATGTGCCTTTCATAACTATTAGGAAATGTAAATGTCCAAAAATAATGTTTTTTTAAGAATCCAGAGGAGGAAAAGTGGAATTATTGTCTGCATGTAGGAAAGGGGAAGGACAAACATGTTATAATATATGCCCCCAATTTGTGAGTTTAGAAGAGAAACTGATGGCCAAAATACATTATAAATACACGAGATAATGATGTAGTAGGCCCAGATGAAAGTCACCAAAAAATGGTCCAAGAAAAGAACCTAAAACATAAAGAAAGTAAGAGTAATCTCTTTATGAGGTGGGAATACCCATGCTCAGGAGTGACAAACACATGGTTGGTAAATCAAGTACATTGTGGATCCATGAAATATGCATATATAGAAGTAGTTATCATGGCCAAAAAAATTGAATGCACAGTGGATCCATCAAAATAGATCATATCCATGAAAGAGATACATAGTGGATCTATGTCTCAAATCAAAGAAGGATATATAGAAACAAGAGCTTAACAAATTGATCCGCCACATGTACCATTGTTAAAGAGTAGAAGTGTTACTATCCAACACAATGCGATCAATAACATAAAGAGGTGATGCTACTATATACCTGAGGTATTCAAATCAACCATCGATAGTATGAGTCTACACTATGTGAATAGATGTGTTGAATTCTAACATAGTGAGACACTGTTTGATTACTGGTATGAGTGGTCATTGATGTATACTATTAACAAACATAAGACAAATCACCGATAATGATAATGGGTGTCAAGGTACCTAGTACATTATAGCAAGTATGAATAAAGGAGATGACTTCAAACACTTGCAGAATCCATCAATTAGGGGACATTGATGTATTCCCACTGTCAATAGTGATGAAACCTACCACTGGTGACAACAATCCCCAAGGTACTAATAATGTCTCTAGATCCCTATCCCATAGCAATATGTGTCAAAGTCAATCGGAAGAGATCTTCTAGAAGGAGGGAATTAAGGCATCTCCCATCATCGAACATGAGGAATAGTATAAGGCCAAATATTTAGAACTTAGATGAAATATTGAAAGGCCCCACCACCAAGTATGTCTCTCACATACACCATATATAATAGTTCATGAAAGTGACCCTCTGAATAGCAAACAATAATGAAAACTACTAACAGAGGTGAGTAAACCACCAATGGGGTAAAATGGAATATGAGGTACTGCAAAGATCCCAATGTGTGAATAATGTTCTTTCCACCAAACACAAGGGAAACCATTCAGTCAGTGATCAATGATGAAATGTTATTTGTTGAGCACAAGGTCACCTATCAATGGTGTAAATAGGGATAGGGTTCAAATCTAGATCAAACTCTCAAAGAAATGTGTCATAGTCGATAAGATTTGACCTGCTAGTAGGAAGTCAATGGTGACCTTCCATACTAGCACGAGTATAGGAAAAACATTCTTGTTGATATTCACAAATACTTGAGATATTGGAAGGCCAAATTACAAAGTTAGGAATTTTGAGGAATGACTGATACATGATAAAATTTCCCTTGAACAAAATCATGACACAATAAAGTGACTTAGGCAGCATGGACTGAAAAATCAATAATGACATCAATCTTCAATGCAAGAGGCATCAATAGGCTCTCCATAGTGACTGGAAGAATATCTAGCCAAGGGAGTAAAACTTTGTGTAACTGGTTCAGTTTCTTAAATCCATACTAAACCCAATATATTGGTACATAGACTTAAAATTTTTGTTAATTATTTGGGTTGGTTGTCATTGATGTCAACCCTTGAAGAAAGTCTGGTAGCAAATTCCGGTAGCACAAAGGTTTGGGTAATGGACCCAAGTTTGTTTGATGTATAATGGTATTAATATATTTGAAGGTAAGACTATTCTATATGGATAGTACATGTCATGCCATTTCCGATGGTATGTGTAATGTCACATAACTCCTCATGGTTAGAGAGTTATGGCCAAGTGAAGTTGGAGAACCCTCATGAGTCATCTAGAAGCCCCAAAAGGTCAAAGTAGTCAAAGTGGTTGCAAAGAAGAAATTATTTAAATAATAAAGTGAAGTGATGAGTGTACTATAAGTCAAAGNAAATAATAAAGTGAAGTGATGAGTGTACTATAAGTCAAAGTGGATACAAAATAAATTATTTAAATAATAAATTTAATGGATAAATTACTAAGTGGACAAGTGGTTAGAAGTGGGTTAGCCCTAAAATAAGGAAAGTGGTTTAATATGGTTAGAAGGTAATCCCTTGAGGAAGCTACATAAAAGTATAAATAAGAGGCAAGGGTTTCTCATTTAATTACACTTGAGCATATTGAATATCAAAAAGTAACCGAGGTAACCAAAGGATATCTAAGGCGAATTTCAGAGGGAAGGTGAAGTAAAAAAGGTCGAAATTCAAGGGAGGATAAATTATTTTGATGATGCTTTCTAAGATATGTTATTTACAGGTCATCTCACTATCTTCGCAATAACTTATTGTTTTTTACAATGATTCAGACAAAGAAATTTGGAGGCCGTTGAGAAAACATATCCAATTAATTGTGATAAAACTTTCAGCTTGTGGATCGTTGTATTTTGGGAGTTACACTCCATGGAAAATAGGGTTTGTGGCTAGTCCTGAAACTAGTCTAAAATAGGTGTTTCAGGTAAAACCGTCATAAATTCTTCATAACAGATCCAAATTAAGTAAGACCAAATATATTGGTTAGAGTATAGTCTTTAGTATGTTGTGTACCATTTTCAGATCTATATAGAAAATATTCTATTAGGGGAATTCTCTACAAGTTCGATCTCTAGAATAAGCCATAATTCAGAAAGGTATGCCATTTTTTCTATAACTCCTTTTCTGGGAGATTCCAAGAAGTTAAACCTGGAGAAATTGTATAAAATACATTGAACAATTTGTACTATTTTTAGACCTTTATTCATTACACATACATAGTTATGATTATTGCAAGTTAGGGTTGTTGACTAATCCAAAACTAGCCATGTGAGACTAAAGTAAAATTTGATGAAAATGCTAGTCTCTTGTTGAGGAAGGTTTGCACGTATGTGATCATATACACTAGGTATGCTACATAGTTACAAATAAGATTTGGATGATGAAATTGATGAGGGATTTTTGTTGAGGTTGAGTTATAGGTTGATGCATGGTTCAAGTTATTGGTACAAGTTGTTTGGTGTAGGTTGATAGGTATAGGTTTACAATAGTATATCTCATAGTGATAGTGTGACAATGGTTCCATCATTCTACTTATATTTCAGGGCGGTTGGACAGGGCAAGGACAGGTGGTTGTAGCCACCTTCTGGTTGTAGCCAGAGAACATAGGGGGTTGTAGCCTCCTTCTGGTTGTAGCCAAAGAATTGGGGAGTTGGAGCTGCCCTCAGGTTGTAGCTTGAGAATCTAGGGGGATGGAGCCTCCTTCTAGTTGCCGCTGGAAAACAAAGGAAATTGGTGCTTCCAATGAATGTAATTCTTAAAGACATATAAGAAAAATAATTTTGTGGTTTTCTCCCACTTTGGGTTTCCACGTAAAAACATTGGTGTACTGTGTATGTGTATGATTGCTCATTTATTCATTGTTTATTTACTCTTTAACTATTGGATGATAATTCTACATTGATATAACACTTTCATTTTATGGTTAAAAAAGGATTATATTTCTATGTTACTGATTCACCCCCCCCCTCCGTAATCCAACAACTTTTTTATTTGTTCAAGGGTGGCTTGACGATTGCCAAAATAGTGAAGAGAAGACACTTTCCCATCCTCTTTTTTTGTTCTTTAATTTTTTTTTGTCTTTTTCATATTATGAAATACTAAAAAAGGGTAAAATCATGTTATAGTACAATGGAGGAAATGGCTGTCGTGGAAAAGAATAACAAGTTCAAAGTGTGGGGAACATACCTATGATCAATACAAGGAAACGCATGCAGGATATGTAGACTCAGGGGAATGTTTCTTCCAGAGATATGGGTGTCAAGTTGCAAAGGAAGAGATTGCAAGGATAGACAATGATGAGAATGCATAAGAAAAAGGATAAACAACAACAAGTTGAAGCTCACATTAGGCTAAAAAACTCAAGCAGTGGAATGCAATGTAGTATTACAAATTGATACATAAATGACAGATCCCCATAGGTATTGTCAAAAAACCAAATAAGAAGAATATATTAGGTTTCAACGCAAAGTCATGACATGACTAAATAGAGCTCCCGAGCCTATTAAAATACTTCAACATGGGTTCCAAATTGCGAATAAGGTTCTAATTAGGGTACCCATAAATGGTAGGCCCTACCACATGAATTACAACAACTCTAAGTAACAAACAAGGTTCCATGTTGCAACTTAGTGGGGTCGATCCTAAGGAAAAATGAACAAAGAAATATATAATACAAAAAAGGAACCAAATAAAATGTCTCCAAAGTCCTGTATATATGACCAAAAACACTCACCCAAAAGTTAATAAATCCAATATATAAACATATGATAATAATTTGTGCTATGGACTATAGACTTGAAAACCCTAAAATTACAATATTGTACAAATCATCATACAACCTTTTGGATTATGCATAGTACTTCTTCAGGTAGAGCCCATCATTGGGCTTAGGAAAATGGTTTGTTCGATAACTAGCCTGTAATGTTTCCATCTCAGCAAGAGATTGAAAATCCACCATCATAGCTTCAATGATGGCCTCATATGAAGGAAATCCAACATCCACGAAATCATATGAACTGAGAATAGAGGAATAACCAATAGTAGGGATTAGGTCTCACAAACAATAATATTAGACTCCATCACAAATTCCAGATTGCATAGGCCAATATGGGGAAGCAATCTCTCCCATTACCCCATTGGATACAACACCTAATCGATTGTTGAGACCTTGTGTTGAGAAGGTAAACATGACTATAAATATCCTTTCCTATAATAAATTGAACACTGAGGATAAGTGGCCACATAATTCACCCATATTGGGGAATAGTTTACTCAAATACTAGGAACACACAAAGGGGAAAATTGAGATAAAGACAAATTAGGATGGTTATTATTGGATGTAAGCTGATCAATAGTGACAGTGCTTCTGTTGTGAGGAACAATCATCATCCAAACAATCATAGACACTACAACATTCATAGAATAAACACAATCATGCCCAAGAAGCATCTTGAACTCTAAAGGGCCTTGCACCACTATTATATCAACTAGGATAATATTCCCACCTAATGTGATAGGAAACTAAGGAAGAATCTCCAAATATTCACCAGGTTTTTTGTCGAAATCCATCATCTCATTTGACACAATCTTGGGAGAACCCAAATCTTTCCAAGCTGAGGAGGATAAAATACTTAAAGAGGCTCCTTCGTTTGCAATACATTGGTAAACTCCTTTTGAATTATATTTAACCATTATTTGGAAAGGTGTAGAAGAAGGAAGGAGAGGATCAACAAGATCATTCCAATAAAAGGAAACCATCCTAGGACTTGGATGGAGCATGATCGAAGAGAGTGGAATGCCTCCTTGTTCAGAAGAAATTAAACTAGAAATTCTAAAGATGTAGTCGATAGACACATCACTCCTCAAAAGAAGAGTGGTATCAGCCAAAGGTTGCATCAATGCAATCAATTTGGTAGACTCGTTACTCTCCAAGAGAAGAGTGGGATCGACCAAATATTTCATCGACATGACCACTTCATCAACCAATGACTGAATATGTTGATGGGAGACTGAATATGACTCATGAATAGAAAAGACTCCAGACAAGGATCATTCTCTTAGTACCACAGGAATACCAAGGCACATATGAGTAAGGTGATATCCCTTTAAAATATTACAAGAGAACCTGGGCTTATGTCCTATTCATCTAGGCTTATCAAGAGTATAAATTCCCCCAACATGACTTGCAGTGGCTGGTGGGTTTCCCCCAACATGACTTGCAATGGATGACAACATGTCTCCAACATGACAGGTATAGGTTGGTGAGTTAACTCTGGTATAATGGACTCTTTCCTCCAACATAAATAACATAGGCCAGTTGTATGCTCCTAGAATGACTTGCATGTAGATTTTAACCTTGTACAATATTTACTGCAAACATATTTTCAAGAAAAGAACATAAAATATACAATGGAAAATAAAAACATTACACAGATATTTTCCCCCTGGAAACCCAAACTGGGAAAACTAACATATTCTATATTCATTCATAGTGATACATTGTTTACAATACAATATACATATAGGAGCCAGCAACATCAAAAACCCTAACCCAATGTCCTAGATTAGTCAACAACCCTAATTCCTTAACTAAAAATAGAAAACCATCGAAAAAAACCATGTGCCAAAAAATCACCCAACAATGGACACACAAATCGAGGCAACACAAAAAACGAGGCAAAAATGTGACACTACTACTCATGCAAAGAATATAAAACATACACAACATTCTCCCACTTGTTGTTTTATTTGCATACAGGGGGTTACATGGTTACATAGTCAACAATCTAGGGCAACAATGCCCATGGATCCTCTACACTAAGAGAAATTTTCAGTGCTCACAGATTTTGTTAATGAATCTGCAACATTCTTCAAAGTGTTCGCCTTCATAAAAAATACTTTCTTTTCCTCAACCATGTCTCTCACAAAGTGATGTTAAATATCAATATGCTTTGTCTTTGAATGATAAGTTGGGTTCTTCGCTAGAAAAATTGCACTCTGACTATCACAACATATCCTACAACTTGATGTACCAACCCAATACATAAACACAATATTTATAACCATACTGCTTCCTTACTTGCATGAGTGGCTGCCAAGTAATCAACTTCTATAGTTGAAAGTGCCACTATAGTTTGTCTTTCTCTCATCCAACTTATTGCTCCTCCAAATAGGTTAAACACATACCCACTTATAGATCTCCTATGATCCAGATCTCCAACCCATTCTACACATACAAATCCATGTATATCCAACACTCTTTCCAATCCCAATCTTCCTTGGGAGCACAATCAATATCTAGTAGTTCCACGCAAATACATGAAAACCCTTTTTATTGCTTTCCAATGCTCCTTCCTTGGTTTTGATATATACCTGCTCAAAACTCCCATTGCATGTGTAATGTACGGTCTAGTACAAACGATTTCATACATCAAACTTTCAACTGTACTCACATGTGGAACACGAGACATGTCCTCCTCCTCTTCCTGTGTCTTGGGACACTAATCTGCAGATAACTTTACACCAATAGGAATAGGAACCTTGACCGGTTTACATTCCTGCATATTAAACCTCTGCAATATTGTCTCGACATATTTTCTCTAATTTAACAAGAGTTTCCTCTTTTTCCTATCTCTTTTAATTTCCATGCCCAAAATGAAATTTGAAGCACCGAGATCCTTCATGTCAAATTTAGAGGACAACTGAGTTTTCACATCCTAGGTAATATCCTTGTTGTTTCCTATCAACAACGTATCATCCACATACAAGAACAAATAAATCAAATAATCACCAATTATTTTAAAATACACACAATGATCCTCTTTGCTTTTGAAACCAAGTCCCAACATATAAGTATCAATTTTTTTATACCACATCCTTGGTGATTGTTTTAAGACATACATGGACTTTTTCAGCTTGCATACCAGCTTCTTCTTTCCCTTCACAACAAATCCTTCTGGCTACTTCATATAGATTTCATCTTCCATATCCCCATGTAGGAATGTTGTCTTCACATCTATATGTTCTACTTCAAAATAAAATGCAGAAGCAACAGATAACATAAATCTTATAGCGGTTAACTTGGAAACAAGAGAAAAAATCTCACCAAAATCAATTCCCTCAACTTGGGAATAACCCTTTGCTACTAACCGAGCTTTGTATTTCTCCACTTTTCTTTCTGTATTCAACTTCTTTTTAAATACTGATTTGTTGCCAATGGTATTTCTTCTAGTCAAAAACTCCACTAGATCCCAAGACTCATTCTTATCCAAGGCTTCCATTTCTTCATCCATGGTCTTTTTCCAGAGATTTCCATCCTTTGAATCCATTGCCTCCTTGACAGTTCTAGTATCATCACCAGTAATATACAAAGAAAAATTTGAATGGAAATAAAATGGAGTATACCTTTCTGGTAGCCTTCTTTCTCGAACTAATCTCCTCAATACCGGAGTATGAGGATCTTCTTCTTCTGATTCATGTTCTTATGTAGAGTTTGATTCATCATCCTTTATACCAAACTCTATTTTCTCTAGTTCTTCCTTACTTGGTAGGACTTCCTTTTTAACAACATCCTTCATTTATCTAAATACCACATCTCATCTATACACTACCTTCTTAGTTTCTAGGTTCCAAAGATTATAACCTTTGATACCATCTTTATATCCAATAAAGATACACTTTTCAGACTTCTTATCTAGCTTACTCCTATTTTCCTTTGGAACATGAACATATGTGTTGGCCCTTGACCAAGTTTTGAGGATCCTTGGTCATGTTTGACCTATTTTTGGGACTTCAACAAGCTGTCGAAGGTGGAGCGCAAGTCGAAGTGGAGATCGTGGGATCTCAACCCCTTTTTAGGGCCTTTTTGGGTTTTGGGATTATGTAACGGGTATGGGAATGTCGGCCCATGGTTTTACCCATGTTTAGGCCCAATTTTGTAATGTATAAATAGATGCTAAGGCAATTAGTGAGTATGAATGGCTAAGTGCCTTTTGGCTAGATGCAAGTGTTGGACACAGATCCCCACACTCATTCACCCCCCCTCTAAGTGTGGTAGGTGTGTCCAACAATTGGTATCAGAGCGAGCCTTCACTACAGGCCTTAACAAGATTGAAGGAGATCCATAGACACACAAATGGATGATGAAGTTCCAATCCTTGATGAGGAAAACTATTTTACTTGGACAATAGATATGAGAGTGTATTTGAAGACAATGGGAGCATCTATTTGGAAGGCAACCATCAGTGGATATGGTTCGTTGATGAACAAGTCAAAGTTTGCAGCTCAAAGGGAAGGAAAGAAGAATGGTGCATTGGCTCTCAAGACAATTCTTAGTGGACTCTCAAGCCCTATCAAAGAGAGCATGGGACAATTCACTTCTGCCAAGGATCTATGGCTAAAGCTAGAGGAGACATATCAAAGCAAGGAAGAGAAAGAAGAAATTGAAGACCAC
>SNQJ01S0101376.1:7195-27796 GCA_010110895.2 Picea sitchensis
ACTTCCCAACAAACTCTTTCACCTGGAAAGAGTTGCTCGCAGGCCTGACAACCTGCCTCTTCCAGCATCAACCACCTCCCTCACCTGGAGAGGGGTCATACACAAGCTCAGCAATGGCTTACTCTGGCTAGTATGCCGCGCGCATACCAGCACTGCGTGACCACCACAGTCAACCGAGAATACAGACTCGGGCTTCTCACACAAGCTCAGCAATGGCGGCAAGGTCTCACGATGTTGATTCTGGGAACGCGTGACAACAATCCACACAAGGAATTACACAGACTCCCTGGTTCCGAACGGGTAAGGAGTGAACTGGCTTTTCAGACGAACCCAATCTTCTCGACTCTCAGAATAGAGGGTGTACACAGATTTCGCAGAACCATACACAGGCTCTCTCGTTCCCCCCCCCGACAGAATGGTCGTTTCCCATCTGCCCTGCCCAGGATAGACTCACGCTCTGGTGTTGAGAATGCGTGACAGACAATCCACGCAAGGGTCAACGCAGGTTCAGACGGTTCAGAAGATGTACGAGGGTGTTTCTGCAGGGGTCAGATCCGTCTCTTCTGACAGTCCGTGAGTTGAAATGGAGAAGAGAACCCCCAACACGGCTCATCGCAGCTTTCTATTGCATGGTCAGGGTTGACACTTGTCGCCCATGCGACTGCATGCGTTCCGACAACGTGTGTGCCTCCCACCATTTGGAAATCACATGTCCTTCAAAAGGACTTAGGTTAAAACATATAATGCACTTCTCTTTTGGAATAATATTAAAATATTATTCCCAAGGCTTAAGCCCTCTAGGCTCAACACTTAGCCCCTTTTTTCCACCTCCAGCCCCTAATTCCTTGCCCACTTTGTGGATGCTTAGTCCCCCTTCACTCATTCATCGTGGTCGGTCTGCACCTGGCGGTGTTTATATTTTATTAATCATTCTGCATACATACAAGTACATCAACAGGCTCCTGGCCTTCAAACACTTAGGCTTCCTGGCCTAACAACCACATAAGCCTTCCAACTTATACAAAACTTGGCTCACCAGCCTATAACACATATGTACAATCTGTTTCATACATCAGGTTTATAAAGGGCTCGGCCTTGGGGACACTACACATTGCACAAAGTGTGTCCTATGCTCCTTCAAGCCTCCAAAGACTCCTACAAGCCATGTACTCCACCGGGTCCACTCACCTGCATGAACATTGTCACAACCTGGGCGTCTCTAAGCCAACTCCAAGCCTCCATGCAAACATTCTAACTACCATGTGTTGTCTAAGGCCCAATGCCCGGATGCAAAATGTTCCTCCTACGAACTTGGGCATTTTCAAAGCAAGTAACCATCTCCATGTGGCCATCATGTAGAATGTCGCCAACATTGTCATGAGATCTCCAATGCCCTGGGAAGAATATAATGCAATGCACCCAATTGAGGTCAAGCAACCACTAAGTGATCTCCAATGTGCAAATCCATCACGGGTCATCTCTCATGCGCAAATCTAACATGGACCATACAAAGACTGATCATACACCATGTACCCTAAATCTCATGAAGCACCCACAAACATGGTGTAAACACTTTCTAAGTAACCCTAATGCTAACAATTTCTCTCTAAATTCTTCACACCAAATTCTCAACAATTTCTCTCTAAATTCTTCACACCAAATTCTCAATCCTCTATCGTAGAAGAGAGCAAAAGGAAGTTGTAACACTGCAACAATGTGGTTCTCAAGCCAAGATCTTGTCATTTTTTTCAACAAGCACCACTAGAAAAATGGGGAAACCACCTCTATGGATCCTCACTCTAACTAAGCCCCAAAATGCCAATTTTGAATTTCACTTTATACATTATATCTTCCCATATCTTTTGTATTAGATGTTGTATTATTGAAATTACACATTAAAATATATAGCAATTTTCAACATATTTTGACAAGTATTTATTTTTATTCTGATAATTTTCTATCTTATTCAAATTACACTTGTGTGCCTCATGCAGCCAGAAAGCCACATTTTATCAAACCAAAAGAAACAATACAAGCATGACAATATTTTAGGGCTGATCAATTCCAACTACCATAAAGTTGATTATTTAAAAGGTACATAGATAAACGGATTAAAACAGTATTGAAATACCAAGAAGCGTCTGCCTAATTTGAAGCAACCAATTTAACAAGGGAACTCATGACAAACAATGTCTACTCCCATTGTAAAAATTTGGGAAATGACAAACTATTTGTCAAGGTATCTAATCTTTAAGCATAAAGATCAGACAATTATAATGATAATAGGTTGTCCTGTATGGGTCCATGTAATTTACATGCCATGTGAACAAGAATGAAACACATGAATATTTTGTATGCATGATTGTTATAAACGCTGTTAGAAACTTTGGACAACCACCACATCAAGGTATTCACATCTTTAAGCATAACGATTGGAGTTTAAGAACAGTACCATTCCATCAGTGCCTTATTCGAGTGTAAGAAATGACAATATTAACTTATATTCAACTTCAACGAAGAGGTCTTCAAAACATTCATCAAAATTGACAGTTGGATAATAAATTCAAGGTAGGATTTGAATACAGGTAAACAGTTCTTAAATGTACAAGTAATTTGCTGTAAAACAATGCGACCACCTTCACAAGGGGAAACACTCAACTTTCCCTTTCAATAGTTTGTCCCACATGTAGAGCATGTCTAGGAGACTTATAATGTGCAGTGTAGTAATCATTTGTGCATCCATATTGGCAAAATTTCAAATTTTGAGAGTATTGAACACATGAAGAAGCATTGAATCCTTCAACCTAAATCCCCATGCTAACATCTTCCATCCTGAAAAGCTAGACCAAGCATCTAAGATGAGTCAGATAGGAGACAAGTGAAAATTGACCAAAATAAACAAAGTTCAAATTACAACACATTCATAATGCTTGCAAAAATGAGTTATCAGATATAATACACTCAAAGTGTGATTAGCATGTTGAGATACAACAAAATTCGCTATGTCATTTGAAATGATATATCCTGGTCCATTTGTGTAAGTAGGGTACTCTTCTTCTGGCCATTCCTGAACCTCAAAAAAAGAACAATCTATGTTAGATTAATTCAATGAGCACAAAGCCAAATGTAAAAGCAGACACAGTATACCTAAATATTATAATTCAATAAGAAGAACTGATGAGGTAAACAAGCAAAACCTTAATTAGGAACAACACCTAACCCCATTTTATAGCATTATGGAAGAGGAAAACTCAATATTCACTTGGATTTAACCTCATATGCTACAGACCATTTGTCGACATGGACAGACCTGTGGAAAAGATTAAGCTTACCCATATACAAGACATGTACATGGGGAGATCTTTTGATTTCCTTCAATACGGTATCCACTCTCACAAAGGTATCATCATCACACTTCATAATGTATTTTGCAGAAATATTTTGGACCTACACAGAGTTTTAAGTACAAATCAACCTATAAAGCAGAACCCATTTGTCTAACCTATAGGAAATGAATGCAAAACTAAGAAAAATAATCTTTCAGACAATCAATGAGGTGGCCGAAGTATAATTCACCAATATCCAATATCTGGGAAAACAACACCGACTCTTATTCCTTAGTTGCATGGGGGTCGAGAAGGAAGCATGGAAGAGATACAATTCACATTTTTATACAAAACACTGCAAATAAAATGCTTAAAGCTATATGACAAAAAAAAAAAAACTCATCAATTAACCCTCCAGAGTCAAATTTAAGGGTTGACCACATTAGAAACACTTCTAAGATGTCATAATTGAGAAACACATTTAGGAAAAAATGCTTCCTCCAAATCCAACGACAACATGTATTATGTCCATCTTTTTTCTTACGACATATGTACCCAAAGGAAATCAGAAGAAGGAAATCCTAAAGGAATGATCCCTGTAGGAAATCAAAAGGAAATCCTAAAGGAATGATCACTTTAGAATTTCAACTCTTGATTCATCTCACTCCTAAAATGATTACAAGTTTTCAAAAAGGTTATGAAGAAAACATGGATTCAAGACAACAACTAGATATGGAGATTTTATTTCAAAGAACATGTCTCTTATAATGTAAAGACATAATAGTAGATAATCTTGAAAATGCATGGAGATATATTGCAAATTTTCCAGGTTAAAGGCGACCAGTGCTACCAAACGAGCAACTTTTGCACTTTGCTACCAAATCTGAGAATACCCTTTAAAAGGGTACTATATACTTAACCCCATATTCACAAATTGCAAGTCATCAACACTACAAGTTCATAATGGTCTATAAAAGGAACAAGACAACAACTAGATATGGAGCTTTAATTTCAAACAATATGCCTCTTATAATGTAAAGACATAATAGTAGATAATCTTGAAAATGCATGGAAATATATTGCAAATTTTCCAGGTTAAAGGTAACCAGTGCTAGCAAACGACCAACTTTTGCACTTTGCTACCAAATCTGAGAATACCGTTTACAAGGGTACTATATACTCCCATATTCACAAATTGCAAGTCTTCAACACTACAAGTTCATAACGGTCCATAAACAGAACAATAATAATATCTACATAAACATCTGCTTCGTTCTTTAACTTCCCGTTGACCTCCTTCCTTGCATTCTACACAGTGCCCAAAATATGGTTGTTATTGATCTCAATATGCATCATACAATTTCATGAATAAAAAAAATTGAAAAACTTATTACAGCTGAAGTCCATAAATATTTCCTTCATGGCTTTATTCTAATAAAGTCTTATTTCTTCCCATGTTCAGGGAAGAGTAGGCACTTTCTTTAAGTAAAGAATAATAATATACAAAAACAATCCTAAAAATATAAAGATAGCCAATGTGCATTGATTAACATAATTCAGGTTAAGGGTGCCAATGGAAATATTTCTATTCATTGTGAACCCAACACACATTGGAAATGTAGAGGTGTTGTTAATGTTGATCCTCAAGCTAAATCTTTGCAAATGAGGATGAGTGCAAATCACGAGTGATTTGACATAGTAGATGACCCTCAGTTGTGGCTTCATAGCCAAAGGTCACCGTGTTGTGAAGCTGATATTATAAGGAGTTTTGTAGTGTTGTGAAGATGATATTATAAGGAGTTTTGTAGTGTTGTGAAGATGATATTATAAGGAGTTTTGTAACCACCAGTTAAAAGGGGGTTACCAACCCAAACAAAGAGAATGACTCCACTCAATACCACCTCGTGTACATGTCAAAATTTTAGCATATGAATATCCCTTGTTTGTTATTCAAGAGTCGGAAAATATAAAAGCCATAAATGACAAAAGTCAAAACAACACTACCGCCCTTTCATGGAAAAAATGAAAGAATTAGATGAGATGGTAGCTAGCTAACTAGTACCCAAAGATTTAGCAATATGGTCTTCCTGCTTTAACTGAATAGAATGGATTTAAGGATTGTCTCTTAAACTCGCTTTATGGCTAAGAAGCTATTGTGTTCTATAGTGAACTCCAACAAAATCGCCCAAAAATTGCATCTGTCAATAAATGTTAGTCACTTAACAGTTGATTGCCCGACTCTATGTCTAAAGTGGTGTGACCATGCATAATCTTTGAAGGTAGGTTTGTGTGATTCCAAGGTCCTCGCAATGGTGCTTATGCAGGGAAACACCCTAGACTTGAAAGTCTCCTAATCATGCCTAGATAACGCATAACTTCCATAGTGATCTCATGTGGGAAGCATTTACGCATCAGCACAACAACAATTACAATATGATCACAGTCAGTAATGTAAAGATACTTGCATACAAGTAAAACACAAGAAAAGCATGCAGTCAAAGCAATGTAAATATACTTGCACACAACATACGAAGAGAAAGCATTTGAGCATGAGATGAGGAGTGTGTCCATATTATTATGGGAGTGTGCATATATATTTGTAAGAGGATCTTGGATAAGGGCCACAACAACTATGTGCATAGAGAAGAAGAAGGCCAAGGAGGCCACCAAAAGGAGATACGGGGAGGATGAGAGTAAATACCAATGTTCCCCAAGTTTCCAAGATGCAGGAGCAAGGAAACACATACGGGGGACATATGGAAGCACTCCCCAAATTCTAGGGAACATTGGGATCTCCAACATAAGGGACACTGCCCAAAAATACTAAAAGTTTAAAATCAAAATATACGAGTATTTAAACGTAAACCATTGAAATTTTCTAATCCTACACTAGCACTCAACCCATCACACAGCAGAAACTTAAAAATCTCACAGAGGCAGAACACGAAAATGACAAGCAGCAACAAAGGAGAACTCATGGGGGAATTAAACGTTAAGTCAAAATGTAATTTTCGTGATAATACTAACCTCATAAATCGAGGAGTTGTTCTCATACTTACCTTACTGATCAGGGAGTAAGCAGATGATCGGGGTAGTTAAGTCAATTATCCATATCCAGGAGCACTAGTAGCTCCAGTAGCACCATATCTTGTTCCAGATACAGATACAAATCCTGGCCAAATTATCAAAAAAGGTCAAATGGGAAATGAGAGCACAACTTTTTAGGTGAGAATAATCCCATTTTAAGGGGGAACTCCCTTATGCGTTTCTGTGCATTCCCATAAAAAAGGGACATGGGGAAATGCCCCCCTTGGAGTAGTACCCTTGCCCAGGAACACAAGGAGTGCATCCCCTACCCGCAGGGATGCATCCCTGATGTAATACTGGGAAATACATGCCTTTGTGATAAATAATTGGCACTAGATGGGATAGACAGTTCATTGCCCCTTTACATCTCGTGGGGTACTTTTTAAACCTAATATTCTTTCATGATAAGGATATAATCAATGAAGATGAGGAAGTGACTAGAGGCTTATCAATGTGCATTGACAAGTGTTCCCCCAAATTAATAAATTCAAAGCCGTCTCATTAGACAACTGCAAGATTACAAGAGGACCTCACTGGTTTACCAATCCAAACAAAGAGAATGACTCCACTCAATACCACTGTCATGTACATGTCAAAATTTTAGCATATGAATATCCCTTGTTTACTATTCAAGAGTCAGAAATATAAAATCCATAAATGACAAAAGTCAAAACAATACTACCACCCTTTCATGGCAAAAATGAAAGAATTAGATGAGATGGTAGCTAGTTAACTAGTCCCTAAAGATTTAGCAATATGGTCTTCCTGCTTTAACTGAACGAAATCGATTTAAGGATTATTTCTTAAACTCATTTTATGGCTAAGAAGCTACTGTGTTTTACAATGAACTCCAACAAAATCGCCCAGGAATTCCATCTGTCAATAAATGTTCACTTAGCCAGCTGATTGCTCGACTCTATGTCCAAAGTGGTGTGACCATGGATAATCTTTGAAGGTATTGTGCTATTCCAAGGTCCTCAAATGGTGCTTATGCAGGGAAACGCCTCCCTTGGAATACCCTTACACAAGAACACAGGGAGTGCATCTCCTACCCTCGGGGATGCATCCCTGGTGTAATACTGGTAAATACATGCCTCTTTGACAAATTGATTGCCCCTTTACATGTCACTGGGTACTTTTTACACCCAATATACTTTCATGATAAGGATTCAATGAAAGTGAGAAAGGCTTATCGATGTGAATTGACAAGTCTTCCCCCAAATTAATAAATTCAAAGCCATGTCATTAGACAACTGCAAGATTACAGGACCCTGACACAATTGTTGTCCTTTGCTAATACAATTTGAGAAAAAAAACAATTGTTGTCCTTTGCTAATGCAATTTGAGAAAAAAAATAATAGGTTGCCATGTACAATTGCTCATTTCATAAAATTTCATATAATTTTCTTTATTTCTATATCTGATTTATTTTATTTTATTAATGTAATATGGCATATTGTCCTTCCTAGGTCTATGGTGGCAAAATTTGGCAGTGAAAACCATGAATTTAAGAAATTTGCATCTGCACCTTAAAACAGACCTGTGGTGCCAACTAGAGAATGTCCAAGAAAAATCACTCTAAAAAGCACAACTGGTTAGCACAAAAGGACTTGAATGATCTTTTATTTGTCCACTATATTCTTCGACTTCACATCAAGCAGATACAAGGTCCGAAAAGAGTGTTTTCTATTATTTTCATTGTTTTCTTTCTATTATCTAATATCTATTAATGTATGTTGTAGGATCTCTAGAATAGTAAATTTCAACATTATTGCAGGAGGAGGTACAGATCATGGGGAAATTGAGTTGAAAGATGTAGATCTAACATCTAACTCGCTAGTCAAGGAGGTTCTTATTTTCCACCAGGGAACTTATATTTTCTCGAGACCAAGGCAGACCAAGGTGTAGAAACATGAAATGCCTGCCATTCTTAAGTCATGACTCATATTGTATATGTGAATTTTGGACATATATTAATATTTTGCATATATGGGCATGGATTTATTTCAAATTAATGAAAATTTCTTTCTTAATCAAAACTGTATGTATCTTATAGTGTTGTACTACCTAAGATTTCACTGAATTTTTCCCAAGCTGAGTCAACCTCTTACTCTTTTGCCTCACCGATTTTTTCAGTGAGCCAAATTTGGTAACAATGCTCACAGGGTAGGTGCTACAGTTCAAGTTGAACTGATTACATGAAGTGCCTGGAGTAAATTTCAACATTATTGCAGGAGGAGGTACAGATCATGGGGAAATTGAGTTGAAAGATGTAGATCTAACATCTAACTCGCTAGTCAAGGAGGTTCTTATTTTCCACCAGGGAACTTATATTTTCTCGAGACCAAGGCAGACCAAGGTGTAGAAACATGAAATGCCTGCCATTCTTAAGTCATGACTCATATTGTATATGTGAATTTTGGACATATATTAATATTTTTCATATAAGGTATGGATTTATTTCAAGCTAATGAAAATTTCTTTCTTAATCAAAACTGTATGTATCTTATAGTGTTGTACTACCCAAGATTTTACTGAGATTTTCCCAAGCTGAGTCAACCTCTTACTCTTTTGCCTCACCGATTTTTTTCAGTGAGCCAAATTTGGTAACAATGCTCACAGGGTAGGTGCTACAGTTCAAGTTGAACTGATTACATGAAGTGCCTGGAGTTCTAAATACAGAATTGATCAAGTGTGCTTGATTTTGTCGATTACCAATGAAATTGTGGAGTTCCAGTCGTTAAGCCCTGACTCAGTTTTAGATTAGAATGTAAACCTGTTCAAATCAATAAGGTGGATAAAGTGCCTTATTAAGGCATGATGTAATTATCTAGGGAACTTTAAGGAAATCTCTCTTTTACCTGTACATAGAATAAAAACAAAGTCAAGGTCAATAAGATCTGTGTTGCCTTATTTGTTTAATATGATCACTTTTTTAAAGTTTTTCATAAACAAAGAAAAGAGGAAGTCCAAGCTAACAAAGTTTAATAGTTTGGACTTGTTCTTGACAAACATAAATGTGCAGTTAAAAATGTCGCGAGTGAAGGAACAAGTTAGGGTGAAAATAATGGCCATAGCCTATCCCATAACCATACAACAAACTTGGGGTACAATCTATAGGAAAAAATTTCATCGTTCTATCTTGAAATAAATCATTTGATGCTTTGTTACTATAGCAGAATGTTATACATAATTTCTGTTTTATTGTGTTTCCGTATTTATTTGTTAGTGAGTTTTCAAATACCCAGAATTTATCAAGGATAACACTAATCACTCTAATATCGGTCTGACAGCAAGAATAACTATGGATAGTGGGAATGATAAGGGCTGAAAGTCAAACATGCAAACAAAATTGGATAAAGGAGAAATCAGAAGAAATTCTGACCAAAGCTAATATTCAAGATCAGAAAGATGTTGATAGCTAATGAAATCATAACCAGCAAATGGAAAAATGACACAAGTGCAACCAACCGACAAGAAGCAGAAGTTTTAAGCCTTTGGCAGTGAAGAAGAAATGACCCTGTAGCTCATTTTGTCTTTCCTAATTATCTAATCAGTATCTCTATCTCAACAGGGAGAACTTGAGATCGCTTTTGGAGTGTTACACTAGGCCAAGTCCTCTCTAACCTAGTGTTGATTCAAACTTCATAAAAATGTCAAAAATCAGGTTTTTAGATCAAGCTTGGCTAAGATTTCTGTATCATAGTCATGTATCAACCTCATATTTTTGTAACAGCAAACCTTCAAGAATATAAACTAGGTTGTGACACCCTCAACAACTGAAAAGAAAATACATGTAATATCCAGCTGGCAGTTCTTTCTAACAAACTAGCATAACAGTCGAGTTGTAATTTGCTTCAAAAGATTAATGAGAATCTACTCTTTTTGGAAATGTGCAAAAAAGGGAAAAAACTGGACCCAATTTAACGAGGATCTGCAGTATAATCAGCCAATTCTATCATTTGCATTAACAAAACAGAACTGAAACGTATCAATAAAAGAAAAGATAGAACTGAAGAATGCAAAATGAAGAGCCAAACAAATTGTGGTTAGACATTAAGGGCAAGAAAAATGGACCAAATTCTGTAAATAAGTTGCAAGACTAGATACGAAAAGCAATATTGCACTTATTGTTATCAGGAATTTATCGCCAGGGGTACTAAATTCAAATTATCAGAAATATCGGGAAAAATATCGGAAATTATCGAGAAACTTTAAAAAATACAAAAATAATCATCTTTTTTCAAATTTTTAAACTTTTAAAGCAACATCAACATCAAACAAACACATTGTTACATAAATGTAAAAATAAAACTGCAATATAATATGTATATGATCATTGATGTCAAGTGGTCCATCAAACATCGATACTGAAATATGATATTTGTCTTGTATCAGGTTTTTAGATCAAGCTTAGCTAAGATTTCTGTATCATAGTCATGTATCAACCTCATATTTTTGAAACAGCAAACCTTCAAGAATATTAACTAGGTTGTGACACCCTCAGCAACTGAAAAGAAAATACATATAATATCCAGCTGGCAGTTCTTTCTAACAAACTAGCATAATAGTCGAGTTGTAATTTGCTTCAAAAGATTAATGAGAATCTACTCTTTTCGGAAATGTGCAAAAAAAGGAAAAAACTGGACCCAATTTAACGAGGATCTGCAGTATAATCAGCCAATTCTAACATTTGCATTAACAAAACAGAACTGAAATGTATCGATAAAAGAAAAGATGGAACTGAAGAATGCAAAATGAAGAGCCAAACAAATTGTGGTTAGACATTAAGGGCAAGAAAAATGGACCAAATTCTGTAAATAAGTTGCAAGACTAGATACGAAAAGCAATGTTGCACTTATTGTTATCGGGAATTTATCGCCAGGGGTCCTAAATTCAAATTATCAGGAATACCGGGAAAAATATCGGAAATTATCAAGAAACTTTAAAAATACAAAAATAATCATCTTTTTTCAAATTTTTAAACTTCTAAAGCAACATCAACATCAAACAAACACATTGTCACATAAATGTAAAAATAAAACTGCAATATAATACGTATATGATCATTGATGTCAAGTGGTCCATCAAACATCGATACTGAAATATGATATTTGTCTTGACTCTTGAGTCATAAGTCCTGGGTTATGACATTGTAATACAAAATCACTTCAAAATGAAAATAAATGTATCTCATGAGATGATCATCATGAGGCATCTAGATTCTAGATACTATAAGGATAATCATAGTGAGTTAAAAAGGCATGGCCGAGGATTAGGTTTCCCCTACCCTGAGAAGCTTGCAGTTCCCATGTGGTTCTTCAATTCTTCTCTCTGTTTTTTCTTCCTAGTAAATATCAAGAATTGAGTTCTTTGCAACAAGGACAACATCAGGTTTCCCCTGCCCCTGAAAAGCTTGTAGTTCCCATGTGCTTCTTCAATTCTTCCCTCTATTTTTTCCTCCTAGTAATAACAAGAATTGAGTTCTTTGCAACAAGGACAACATCTGGGTGAGCTGTAGGGAAAAGTTCCACTTCATGTCCCGGGACGTTGGCAAGGTGGTATTTCAAGCGGTTGATTCCGCCATACATTTCCATTCCACATAGCTTGCAACTCAACTTTGTTCTATTATGATCCACTAGTTCACCATACTCCCACATTGGATCCATTTTTTTGAGCACTGATTAAATGATAAATCTTTAAAATTTTAATGTATGGCACAAAACAAAATCCAAATCCACAAATTTGAAAACCCTTAAAGAATGTTGCAATCAAACTATCATAGCTACATAACTGTTAAATCTCCCATTAAAAAAAGGCAAGAAGAGGCAAATCTAATAAACATTGCAAACCCTATACTAAATCTTGAAAAACAAAGAAAAGAAAGGCATCAATATTTCTACATACCTAGGAATATGGATATGGTAGATTGAACTGGATCCCCACTCCACAAATGCAATGGACATTGCAAACCCTATACTAAATCTTGAAAAACAAAGAAAAGAAAGGCATCAATTTTTCTACATACCTAGGAATATGGATATGGTAGATTGGACTAGATCCCCACTCAATAAATGTTTAGTTGATGGCAATGAAAACTATGGATTTCCCCTTGTTTGCTTGATAGAAAATGGTCACAATACCCTAAGAGTTCAATCCCCCTAGGCACCGTTTGCAAAATGAGAGAAAAAAAACCTGAAATCACAAGTTAAAGGCGAAAAAACTCGAACAAAATGCAGTAGGGCGATAATTTCCGTCGACTCACGATAATATTGGAAATTATCGCGATATATTCAATAATATCGCAATATATGCAACACTGACAAAAAGGACATAGCTTTAAAGATCCCCAAGCCTGACTATTATGCCCAAGTTTGAAGTTTGAAGTTGAACATCACCTTGCCAACATACTGAAGACTTTGGACCCATTTTATAGCGAACTTGAAGGACAAACCAAAAAAAAATGAAATATAAGCTACGAGGAAAATCTATGACAGGAGGTATTAGACACTTGTAATACCACCGAGAGATGGATTGACCGACAGTGTCCACATACACAGATGGAGCCCCACCTCACCACCATACTTCTCCATTCGTCATGATGGCATTCAACACACCAACTTGCTTCCAGAAGATAGTGGATCTTGCTCCACGAGGTAACAAGTCAAGTGTCATGGTAAGTGTCACCTTAGTACTTGAGGCATTTAAATAGGTTGCATTAAAGATTCTCTTGATTATGGAACATAAGCATGGAAATTATGTTTTTTTCCTTATTTCACCTTGGTGAGTGTCATGATTTCCTAGTAAGTGGCCACCCTCAGGGAAAGGGTTGCAACTGGGGGTCTCCTCTAAGGGTTATTGTACCATTCCCACTCATATTTGCCACTTTCCGTTATTTCTTCCCCTCTGTTTACCCATCTTTTAGGTTTTCAGGCCTATTGACACAAGAAGGGCATGTACCTCATTTCATGGGAAGAAGGGGCCACTATGCTCGAAGGTGCCTGTTGACGGGCCCGGATGACTTATTCAATCAGGTAAGGGAAAACACCCAATGGCAGGGCCCAATTAGGCCCACTCTCATTTAGGATAGCATTTCCGACTAGAATATTGGCCCGGTTGCCACTCTAAAATTAGTTATTTAAATATGAATATGAGAACCGAAGGTGCTTAGATGAATTAAAATCTACAATTAAACTAAAATGATTCCTGCTAAAACTAACTAAGATGCAATTCCAGGCTAAATTAAACCTATCCTCATCATGAGAAAACTAATGACATAAGTGCAATCAAAGATGATATTTTTTTAACTGAATTAATTCATGTAAGCAAGGAATAAATGAATTTAATAACACAATGAGTTAGATACAAACAATTGATTCACCAACTAATTGTACTGTCATTGCACTTAACATGAAAATAATGGCAACTGTAGACATACAGAAATTAGTGAAGAAATAATTCATATAACTAAATCCACACATCCACAGAAATAAATATGCATAAAAGGAATAGTCTCATTCATACACATTTACACCAAAATCTTCAAAATGTCTCTTGTTGAAATTGACATACAATAGAAATACTGTGATAATGTAATTCAAGTCCAAAAGCCATTTTCATGGATGGTCCTCTATCTTTTATAACCCTTGAGCAATTGTTTACATTCTTGTGACTCAATCATGACAGAAGGGCAGTTTACAAAAGCAACTCTTTGCATTCCTATTCAAAATAGAATTACAAAATAGAGGGAATGAGACATCCGGAGCAGTTACAAAGATTGTATCATTATGAGCTCCTTTGCTTCTACATCTGGTCTTGATATTCCTTCCAAAGCGAATAATCTTTCATGATACTCTCTAGTTTGCCTAATTGCATATTTTCCATGTCTAATTCTCCATTGCAAACTTTAGTAGAGACTTCTTGTTTTAACTCCCATGTTGTGCGTTGTACAAAGTCCTGAGTCATGTTGATGAGCGTGGCAGGTCTTAAACGATGTTCTTCTAGAGAATCCTTTTTCATCTGAGTCATATTTTCAATATTTACTTTGCTATATTCCCTRCATTTCTCCACCYCAACTAATATTACTGTGGCAGGTGTAGCTTCATCACTRGGGGGCATCAGCTGCATTCTGAATTCTTCCATGGGACCATCTRAACTATTCCATAACTTCTTGCAGGCATYAGTTGTTGTTTCTTGAATGGATTGAATATCTTTCAATAGGGGTTTCCAAGTATCAAAGAAGACATGATACCTTAGTTTTTCTTTTCCAGTATATAGTGGCAATATAGTCGAGGGGTCTATGTACAATTTTTGCCAATCGACAATTTTATCAAAGGCWTCATTTGCCTTYTRGTATTGTTCTTTAATTTCAGTCATTCTGTCTTGTAGCCTTCGTTGATCATTTTGCTTAGTCTGCATATCATTGAGCARAAATAGAAATTCCTTCTGTTCAGATTTGAGTTTTTCATTCARCTCCAATTGCTTGGCCTTAACAATTTCAAAAGCGAGAGTCGACGTCTTACTCTCTTMCAAAGCCTTTTCTAGTTTTTGCTTCTCTTGTCGCAACCCCGGGATCAAGTATTTTTGTTGCTCCATCAATCTTTTAGATTCAGTCAATTCTGTTTGCAACTTGGATGTTTCTCCAACATGTTCTCTTTTGATCTGTTCTATCTCTTCACAGAGTTTTAGCTTTATAGATTCTAATTCTTTAGCATGGGTGTACGATTGTGCCTGTGCCCTTCCTTCAAATTCTGAAATGACTTCACTTCTTGCAACCTACACTTTTTTCTAGATTTCCTCCTTATGCAGTTCGTCTTTCTACTCTATTGTCTTTAGGAATTCTGTAGAGATGCTATCCTTTTATGTTCTCAACTCGGTCTCCAACTCAGTGATTTTGGTTTTTCTTGTATTCAAAGTAGTGGTAACCTCAAGGACGGATAAAGCATTTAGTCTTGCAAATGCATGGAGCATTGAGGCTGCTTGCATGGGGTTTTCTCCTGGCTAAGGCCTTGCTTTTCGTTCAACAACGCTTCCTATAGATGACATGGACTTGGTAGACTCTCCCCTTTTCCTTTTGTATGACCTTTTTTCAATGCTCTTTGATGTTTAATTTATTTTGTTCTTCTTGCAGAAGCCTTTGAAACTTTTCTGGTGTAATCTTCTTCATTTTTTCTTGCTCAGATACCAGTTCTTGTTTAGGATCATCATTAGGTAATTTATGTAATACTTCTTCATAAAAAAGTATTCCTTTGAACCTGTCTTCCCAAAAATCAACCACATGTATATTAGAATGGGTGAGACCTACAGATCTAACATGACCAACTGCAAGTTCAGGTGGATCATGACCTTTTGCCTCTCCAAGGCATAGGCGTACATCTTGTAAGGATTTTGCTTCTTTTCTAGCATGGGGACCATTAGATAAGGTGTAATTTTCTATGTGAATAGGAAACAAAGGAAAAAGGTTTTTACTACTGCTCAAAAGAAGAGAGGCAACCCATGTTCCCATGGTTTGGTAAGTGATTTCTCTCATTAAAAGACGATATGGGACAAAGGATGGTAAAATATGTGGGGCCCCACTGGTGCCATACACCATGATGTAAGAGTAGTATTTCCCTAGATACCAATCTTCTACCCCTTTCATCCCAACTCTACCTTCAACCCATAAATTTATGCCTTGGAAACCCATAAATTAAAGCATAAAGAGGGCCAGGAAATGGTTACAAATGTCCTAGAAATACCTTTTATAATTTATGCTCCACAGTTCAGAGAAATACATGTGCACAGGGGGTTGGTCTTGGTCCCAATTCCACCCGAGATCAAGAAATTGTACAAAGGAACAAATGGAATCAATCAGATAAGATGACATATAAAAGTAGGGTTTTTTCATACCTGGAATATTTTTCATGTTGGGACAAATATTAAAAGCCAATATGTTTTCCCAATTGAACACTTGTCTTGTCTTTATGATGGTGTGGGCCAAGGGTAGCCAATATGTCTGAAAATGTGTGCTCTTCTCCTCCCCATATAATCGGTTCAACATAGCGACAACATTTTATACGGTGCCTTGAATTCCTGCGTGGGGAGAAGCTTCTATCCTTGTGAGTTTTTTCCTCATCTATCCACCATTGTTTCATTAATTTGGCTAGGGATTTATTTCTTTAAGCAAAACCCTTTAGGAACGGCCCATTGAGAGCACATGCAGGTGTGAGCAGGTGATACCTCGCGTTAATATCTTCAGTCCTCAGGGATGTTATTTGTCTTTTGTGCTTGCTTATAATGATAGCAATGTTTAGGTCAAACTACTTAAAGCACCACTGTGTTGCTTTGTTGTAAGGAAACAAGGACCGTCGATAAACCACTAGGTGAATGTCGCTCTTTTGTATGTTCTGGTACACTTCCAAGTCAATGTCCTCCAGGGGAAAGTCTCCTGCATTGAAGATACGGTAAATCTCGTCATACCTGATGCATTGGTCCTCTCCAGTGTGATAGGTGGTATCAGTTACCAAAACCTCTCCTTGGCAGGAAGAAGTTTCAGGCGTAGAGGTTGACTGAAAGAAAAGAGAGCTCCTGGATCCCCTGGTATTCTGACTCACAATAGTGAAATGTCATATGTATCTTGCGATAATCGAGTTAAAACATAAATCAATCGAATAAATGGAACAATTATAATAAGCTAAGTAACTTTAAAAAGAAAAGAAAAAGCATAATACCTATGATTCAACCAAAAAAGATGGTTACAGAGTCTTACAATACATGGCGGTGCGCTTCACAAGCTTACAGAGAGAAACAATGTAAAAGAGGGTTTTAGGGTCATTTCATACACATTGAATCACTCTAATTAGTGCATTAAATGATCAGTGTACGAGGATCTTTTCAAAATCAAAGCATGATATCACCATTAATGCAATTTGAGAGGAAAGATTGTTTAAATCTGTGTATCAAAAACACGGGGGAGGAGAAAATTCGAAAACGTGGTTATCGAAGTCATTTCCATCGAACAGGGAGTGTTTATTGATCAATTTGTGCTCTGAAGAAGGATCGAAGAATATTCTATATCTCGTCTTGACTGGTGTGGCGATACCATAGGAGCGTAGGCATTATCACATGTGGGCCCTTTGAAATCATTTCAGTTGGAGAGAAACAATACACAGATCGATTTATACTTCGATGAAAGGGCATCGAAAGCATATTCTCTTTTACCGTGGATTTGTGTGCCAACAGAGTAAAGTGTAAAGAGTAAGAGGTAAGTCATCGAACCTTGCAATTTGGAGTGCAACAGACTTAAAAAATTATAGAACTTTGACAAAGAGGTATTGAAAGCATATTCCCTTTACTCAAAAACCGAGAAACAAAAGAGATGTGTGAGCGTCGTTGGAATGGATTGGAGGCTAATTAAAGTTCGCCAAGTTATAATATTAACGCCACATAAGTTATGTAGACCTAGCGATTTTCAATACTCAAAGGATTATTCCCAATGACCAATTAGATGACACGTATAACACCAGAGAATGCATTGTATGCTCGAGTTGTCGGATTGTACATGTCGGGGTCTAAAAAAATTCTCTAGGAAGAATACTCTGATATAGATGATTTTGATAGAACCCTTTCCGATAATTCTATAGAAAAGGTTTCTATTGAAATATGATCATAATGAGGTATATTTTATCTTGATTCACACTTAGGGAAAAACACGCAAGTGGAAAGCTCCTTGCGTTGATCAAGTCGATAACAGAGTTCGTGTGTTCGAGCAAAGTGAGGGTAAAAATCAAATCCAGGGAAAGAGTATCAATTAGTGTAGTAGGGGAGGTCATCACTTAACTTCAAAGTGTATATAGCAACAAAAGGGAAACCGTATAGACTGTATAAATAAGAGGAACAATTTCTCTATGCCAACACTTTTCCAATCACGTAGAAATACAGTACCTTGTGAAAAATTCTAGTAAGGGGGAACCCACTTTTATAAAGATTTTATAAAGAAGGTTGTTGTGGGGAAGTCACAACAGTGCCCTAGCAAAAAACATCATGCAATAGAATCTCTCCCTGGGATCCTGAAAGCAATGAAACACTTCTCAAAAAATGAGGGACCCATAAATTAAATAACTAATTAATCAATCATGCAAACCAAGGTAGAGCGTTCGTGGGCTATGCATTTCCTTTTTAGTGCCCCTTATTGTCTTCAACTTGGAAAAGCATGACTTCCAAGGTAGGGCATATGTGGGCTATGGCTTTCCTTTTTAGTGCCCTTATTGTCTTTAACTTGGAAATACATGCAAACTAAATAGCTAATAAAGTGCGCTTGGAAAAAATATGCTTCAAAAACAAAAAGAGGAAAAGGATGTGGCTAGACCTCAACAAAGCCGCCCATAAATGAGACAATACGAGCCCTTATATGTCATGAAACCCCATACCTAGAAGTCTAACCCCGTTCAACTCACATTCACTACATAACCTAGAAAGGATCCTCCTTGGGAACATCCTCTACTTGAGGAATTAGTTCACTCAATAGGACATTATGACACCCCCCCCCATATCTAAATTTCGCAAATTGCATAGGGTCTTTGAGCACTTGTTTAATTTGAAAAGGTAGATTTGATGCACATGTTTAGATGGCTCTTGTATTAATTGTGATTTACTTAGCATGATACATATGATTTGAGACACTTCGAGGGCGAAGTTACTTGTCTTCGTAGGACCTTGCTTGGTGGACATTTGTGGAAGAACAAGCCTTGTTTGGGCATTCATTGAGGCATGGGCCCATAGAGTGGATGCCATACCCCACCGTTTGGGAAAGATTGGACAAGGGGCGTTGCCTCTGAAGGCATTGGATTGTCCATTGGAGATGAGTCGCTAGCCTTCTTAGCCATGTTATCGCACAATCTGTACTTTCCCAAAGCCCAAGGCAAGTGAATGCAAGATTGGTGTAACAGGGGGTGACCTATCACTTTAATAGGGAACCCCTTTTTGTTTAGGAGTATATCAAAGTTACCCTAGGGGAGACGTCCCAATGATCTAAAGGGATGATAAGACTAAGGCAAGGATGCAAGAAAACCCCCCTCTCATGGTCACTCAAGTCAAAAGGTTCTTAAGGTCTTTAAGCGATGAAGCAACGGTAAAAATGGAGTGTACCTGCCCAGAGCAAGACAACAAAGAAAATATGGCAGCTTTCAAGTACAAAATATGATGTTAGTGCTTTTGATATAAAGTTGCAGCAATGTAACAGTTTACAACAGCAATAAGTATTTTGTAACAGATGCAAAAAATATGCCTTGAAATTGCTTGAAAAAGACAAGAAATTGTAGCTTTAACTAGGTTGAATGATAATTAATTGTTGCAAGCAAATTTGGCAATGTCTAGCTAGCATTTAATGTCACTTATGCAGAGAATTTGATGCAGTTAGATGGCTGTAGCAATCTTTTGTAACAGCAGCAAATTCTAGTACTCAAAATTGCAAGGAAACACCATGTAGACTTAGCATTTATCTAGTAGAATGACTGACAATTGTCACAAGCAATTTCTAAGTGAGCTAGGTGCAAGTTATGTAGGTGAATGCAGCAAATTAGCATGAATTAGTATGGTTGTAGCAGTGATTTGCAACAACAATAAGTTAATTAATGAATTAGTCTAGTTTAGGGTTAGTAGAAGTTAGCAAAAGCTTCAAGGAAGAGAGTTTGATTGTTTAATCAATCCTTCAATAAGAGAGAGGCTAGAACTAGTGCCTTCTAAGGCTTATGGAGTCAAGTGGACGACTTCTTCCAAGGCTGCAAATCAATTTTGATAGTGCACAAAAGTCTAAGAGGAATGCATAAGAGAAGTAGTAACTTAAGTCCCCCTATGCATTTTCCTCAAGAAAACAAGATACTAGGGTATAGGCAATTCTAGGCCCTAGCACCTTGCTCTCCTTACGCTTCTTATGGGATAAGAACTTAGGAAAAGATAACTAGGTCAAAACCTTAAGGTGCTAGGAAACTAGGCCTCTAGGTTTCACTAGTTACTAGATCAATTCAATGAAAAGCTTGGCCAATAGAAAGTAAGAAAGTAGCAATTTCAGTTCCTTACTTCAAGCATTAAGCATATCATGCAATTTCATAATCTTGTATGAGCAAATAAAACCATACATAAACCATTCAATAGATGACAAAAAATGCAGATTTTACCTACTTGCACCAAGAATAATCATGAAATACCATGC
>SNQJ01S0101378.1:13173-30736 GCA_010110895.2 Picea sitchensis
TCAAACTGAATTGTACTCTTATTAGGCCTGATACGAATGAAAACTTGGTCTCCCACTTTATAACTTCGATCAGTCCTGTGTGCATCTGCATAACTTTTCTGTCTATCATGTGCTTCCTTTAGTCTCTACCTAATATGAATCACCTATTCCTCCATCTATTGAATCAATTCTTTCCCAACTGTTACTCGGTCTTCTAATATATCCCAACTCAATGACGTTCTACATGGCCTTCCATACAGAGCTTCGCAAGGTGGCATTCCGATGGAGCTATGAAAACTGTTATTGTAGGTGAACTCCACCAAAGGTAGGTACTTCTCCCAATGGGTTTGATTATACATGACATATATCCTAAGAATGTCTTCCATGACTTGATTTACTCTCTCAGTTTTCCCATCTGTTTCAGGATGATAAGTTGTGCTCAAGTTCAACTGAGTCCCCAACGCTGACTGCAAACTTGTCCAAAACCTAGAAGTGAATCTTGAGTCCCTATCTGAAATGATCTTCTTAGGTATCCCCTGAAAACGAATGACCTCACTTACAAATATGTGTACCACATCAATGACATCATAAGCGTCTCTAACAAGAATAAAATGAGCACTCGTGGTTAACTTATCAACTATCACAAGAACGACATTGTGTCTATGAGATGTGAGCGGCAACCCCACAACAAAATCCATAGAAATGAATTCCCACTTGGACATAGGAACATCATGTGGCTATAAGAGGCCTGTCGGGTGATGGTGGTCGGCTTTCACTTGTTGACAGTCTAGGCACTTGGCAATGAAATGGACTACATCGTGCTTCATGCCTACCTAGAAGAAGATCTTCCTCATGTATGCGTACATATTCTTCACACCTGGATGCACACAATTAATTGCTCTATGGGCTTCCTTCAGTATGATGCTTCGAATATCCCCACCTTCGAGGATGTACATCCTTCCTTGATATCTTAATAGTCTGTCTGCTTCCAGACTATATCCTTCATACTTTGGATCTAATTGCCTCCCACTCTGGAGGTTTGAAGTAACCTTTAAATACCAACTGTCTTCATGGAGTTGCGTCAACACACATTCCCTCATATTGACCTTTAAGGGTACCAAGGAGAAGACACATGGTTTCCTACTCAAGGCATCTGCGACCACATTTTCCTTTCCCTTGATGTATGAAATACCAAAATCGTACTCACTCATAAACTCACTCCATCACCTTTTCCTGGCATTCAAATCCCTTTGAGTGAAGAGATGTTTTAAACTTTTATGGTCCATTTTGAGCTCAATGTTTTTCCCCACAAGATAGTGCCTCCAAATTTTTAGAGCTAGCATTACAGGTGCCAACTCTAAATCATGAGTAGTGTAAATTTCCTCATGTTTCTTCAGCTTCCTTGACGCATAATATATCACACCTCCATCCTGCATTAGTACGGCCCCCAACCCTTTCTTTGAGGCATCTATACAAACCATGAAGTCCTTTTCCATATCTGGCACTCACAAAATTGGCGCACTAGTTAGTAATCTCTTAAGCTCAATGAATGCACTATCACATTCTTTTGTCCAATCATACCTAACCCCCTTTCATTGCAAAGTGGTGATGGGTCTTTCTATTTTAGAGAACCCCTCCACAAATATATGATAATAACCTGCTAGCCTCATAAAGCTTCTTACCTCATGGGCATTTTTTGGCACTGGCCATTCCATAATGGCCTTTAACTTTTCTAGGTCCATAGATATTCCTTCACCAGAAATGATATGTCCTAAATAGTGAATTTCTTTCTGGAAGAAGGAACACTTCGACAACTTCCCATACAATTTTTTCTCTCTAAGGCAGAACAACATCACTCATAAGTGTTCCTCTTGTTCTCTTTCATTCTTGGAATAGATGAGGGTGTCATCTAGAAAGACTTGTACAAAATGGTCTAAGTACTTACGAAATACTCCGTTCATGAGGCTCATGAATACTGTTGGTGCATTGGTCAATCCTAAAGGTACTACGACAAACTCGTAATGTCCAAACTGAGTTCGAAAGGAAATTTTAGGAATATTGCCTTCCTCAATACTTAACTGGTGATACCCTGATCACAAATCAATTTTTGAGAATACTACTTCTCCTTTCATCTGATCAAAGAGGTCATCTAATCGCGATATTGGGTACCTATTTTTCACTGTAGCATGGTTCAAGTCCCTATAATCTATACACATTCGTAAGGAACCATCCTTCTTCTTCACAAAAATTAATGGTGCACCCCAAGGTGAGACACTGGGCCTTATTAGCCCTAAGTCCAGTAGCTCTTTCAACTGCATTTGCAACTCACAAAGTTTTGGTGCTGTCATCCGATACAGAGTCTTGGAAATTGGTTCTGCACCAGGTTTTATCTCAATAGTAATATCAAGCTCCCTCTCAGGAGGTAACGCTGGTAACTCGTTCGGAAAAACATCCTTAAATTCTGACAATACCGGGTATTGATCCAAGGAGGGTCCTTTCCTTTCATTCACTACTTCTACTACATAAAGATGACACCCTTGCCTCATGCACCTCTTGACCTTCATAGTTGAAATAAAGCATAGAGACACCTTTCTTTATACACCTTGGATCTCTACTGGACTTCCCTCATCGTCAACAAAAAGAACCCTTTTTGTGAAACAATCTACCATATCTCGATGGGATTTTAACTAATCCATTCCAATGATTAATTGATATGATCCGAGAGCAGTGATGTAAACCTTCAACCTGGTAGTACACACTCCCAGGTCTATTAGGAAATTATCAACGCTAGGTCCTACCTCTTGTTTTCCCCCCGAAGCCATCTCGACTTGTTTAAATTCATCGCGCTCATAGGCTGCCAACCCACTCTTTTCTAATGCAGATGGTGAAATGAAACTATCTGTAGCACCATATATGATTTAAACCACATACTATTATGTTTTCAAAATTGAGGAATAGAATTGATAGAAGTGCAAGAAAGAGTTTGGAGAGAAAAATAAATCATGACATAAGAAGCGTAAAGGCAACTTTAATTCTAACAAAAAATGATGATGTAAATAAAATTAATTTGAAGACAACCAATCAAAGCTGGAAAGAAATTCCTTGGCATGGTAATGATAAACGGTACACTATACATCTTTTACTGTCCAATTTCAAAGCCTCATACTTTGATTCATCCCCGGAATAACAATATTCCATTAATAAGAGGAGTTGATTCATCCCCGAAATCACAATATTCCATTAATAAGAGGAGGTGGATCCATTATCACCCAAAATCACAGTATATAATATTAATTCCCTAATAAAAATTAGGGTAGATTTAGGGATACACAAGAGTATTGATGCCCAATATCACCACAAAAGCCACTGCTCTTCACTTCTAGTTGGTTCTTTTCCAACTCAAGGAGGAATCCCTAAATGTAAATTTACTAAGGCAAGGATACTTAGATATTCAAGAAGTTCCATGAAATATAAGAACAAAATTAGAGTGACTGAATCTAATTAAAGTGATTGTAGATGAATCAATGATCTTTTTACTCTATTAAAAGTGGATAAACCATAAAATATTTCTAAGGAGTTAAAATAAACCATAAAATCTAATTTAAGGAGTGAAAATAAACCATAAAATAGTTCAATACCACCAAATTACTAAATCACATAGAAAAATTTTAAGTACTGACCTTCAAAATCTCAGCTATGCAGAGTCTGATCAATTCAATGTTTCTCTTCTTGAAAGAGAATTGAAATCAAGATTTCATAAAAAACCAGAACACCATTGCATCAGAACACCCGAATGATCGTCGAAACTGTAGAAAATTATTGTGACAACTGTAGAAAATGATTGTCGCAACTATAGAAAATTTGGCATAACTGAGATATGTATAGGATTGATTTCATTGGTCTTCCGATGAATTCAGTCAAATTGACGAAACAATAAGTCATTGACCATTTGATTCTAACATGTGCCATAGTTGGTCATTATAATGACTAAAGTTCTTCGCTATAGTGACTAACGTGTGGTTGGTCTCTCTAACGACGAAATTTCGTCACTCTAAGGATCAATGTGGAATGTTGGTCTCTAGAGTGATGAACAGTTGGACCCCGGAAAAAAAAAGTAAATTTAGTCCAAAAAAAGAAAAAAAATTACGACGAAATTTTAAACCGTCGTAATATTTCGTCATAATTTCCGCCCAATGTAGTAGTTTCATCAAGGTTTTTGTTGGGTTGTGACATTCTCCAATGGTTGTGTCATATTGTAACATTTATTTTGGTTTACTTTATAATATGGATATGTTTGTTTCTAATGTTATTAATGGTTATGTGACATTGATACATCCATATTAGTTCACTCGTGTCGACTTCCTATATTCATGAATGGTTATGTCACATTGTGGTGTCGATCAAATGTGAAGGTATTGTCACATTGCAATGTTCATCAAGGGTCATGTTGGATTACGACATTCTTGAATGGTTATGTTAAATTATGAATTTCATTTTGGCTTACTTTATGTGAAATTGTTGTGTTTCTTAATGGTTATTTCATATTGATACAATCATCTTGCCACGCTAATTGCTATGTAAAGTTGTATAATTCATCAAATTCCATGTCAAATTGCAATGTTTATTAAGCATTTTGTCACACTATGACATTTTTAAGGGGTTTGTCACATTGTGAAATCCATCCTAGTTGGCTTGTGAAAAATTCCTACATTCATGAATGGTTATGTCACTTTGTGGTGTCAATAAAATGTGAAGGGTTTTATCACATTCCAATGTTCATCAAGGGTCATGTTGGATTGTGACATTCATGAATGGTTATGTCAAATTCTGATTTTCGTTTTGTCTTACATTATGTGAAATTGTTTCATTTCTTAATGGTTATTTCATATTGGGACATTCATCTTGTCACGTCAATGGCTATGTAAAATTGTAGAATTCATCAAATTTCATGTGACATTACAATTTTTGTTAAGGGTTTGTCGCATTGTGACATTAATCAAATGTGATGGCACATTGTGGCATTTTTAAGGGTTTATTTGGGTTCTAGCATACTTCAATGCTTATGTCATATCGTAGTATTCATTTTGGATTAATTTATAATATGGATATGTTTGATTGGGACATTCTCAATGGTTATGTGGAAATGAGACATCCATCTTGGTTGACTTGTGTTGGCTTCCTACATTCAGAAATGGTTATGTCACATTGTCGTGTCAATCAAATGTGATGTCACATTGTGAAATTCATAAAGGATTTTGTCACATGCGACATTCATTGAGGGTTATGTTGGATTGTGAAATTATTTTATGGTCATTTTATATTGAAACATTCATGTTTCCATGTTAATAGCTATGTCACATTGTAGTTTTCATCACATGTCATGGAAAATTGTGATGTTTATTAAGGGTTTTGTCACATTGCGAGATTAATGAAATGTGATGTTATATTCTAACATTCAAAAAGGATTTTGTCACATTGCGATATTCAATGAGGGTTATGTTGGATTGTGACATTCACTAATGGTTTTGTTGGATTGTGAAATTACTTAATTTTTTTGTTGGATTGTGACATTCATCTTTCCCTAATAATGACCTTACCACATTGTGGTGTTCATCAAATGTCATGTCACATTGCGATTTTCATTAAGGGTTTTGTCACATTGTTTTTTTAATGAAATGAGATGTCACATTATGATATTCATTAAGGATTTTGTTGTATTGCAATGTTCATCAAGGGTTATGTAAGGTCCTCTCTAACAAAACCTAGAATTAATTAATTTAAACATAACATTGATATTTATAACTTCTTTTACGGTTCTATATTTAGAAAAATAACATCAACAAATAAAAGTTTAATTCACCAATGATTATGTTGGGATTTGTTACTTAATTTTTTTTGTTGGATTGTGACATCTATCTTCCTTAATAATGACCTACCACATTGTATGCTTCATCAAATGTCATGTCACATTACATTGTTCATTAAGGGTTTTATTTCAGCTTTTACTTTTTTTTAAATGTGAAATGAGATGTCACATTATGATATTCATTAAGGATTTTGTTGTATTGCAATGTTCATCAAGGGTTATGTAAGGTCCTCTCTAACAAAACCTAGAATTAATTAATTTAACATAATACATAACATTGATATTTATAACTTCTTTTACGGTTCTATATTTAGAAAAATAACATCAAATAAATAAAGTTTACGTAGCTTTATGGCTCGCTATGTACCAAAAGGGAAACATGATATAAATGATATATTGAATAATGCACACTGCATAAATAACATACTGAATCAACATACAATAATGAGCAATGAACATGCCATAATAACGGCTCAAAATTCTGCCCAAGTGATTTGTTTCCAAATTTGTTTGTCCGAAGCTACTGCCAAACTTCCGCCTAAGATGCTCTAACACCAACCTCTAATAAAAATTGAATCTTTCCTCCCATCCAGTTAGGAACGTGAGCTCATCCCATTCCCTAGTTTCCTAGGGATTCTCAGGAAGGATTCTTGGCCCCGGAGTCTAAAACTCCCAACAAAATGCTCCCCATATCAGCCCAAAAATTCCTCAAGCCAAAACTAGGATTACAGTTTTTCAATCTCTCCTCCTGAAAATGCTCCAATACAATCTCCTAAAATCAAAAAATGATCCCTGCCCCCAAAATCAAAAGTACCCTCTCTTGAATGTCTTCTTTTTCCCCTTCATATCCCCCATCCATTCAACACTCTTATCTCTCCATTCAATTCCAACCACCTTATCCCTCCATTCAATGCCAACCATCCCTTCAATATGTTATTTTCATTAAATTAAATTTTATTAAACTTTAATTTGTTACCCAAACATTTAATGAGTAATTAATTAATATACATTAAACAATAAATAAATAAATTATTATTATTATTAATAGATAATACCACTAATTAATATATTAGGACATTTAATTAAACTTGATAAACCTAAAACAATTATTTAACCTATCAATTAGTTATTTAACTAGGGTTGTTATAGGTTATGTTGTGTTGTGACAATATTTAATGGTAATGATAGATTATGGCTTTCATTTTGGCTTATTGTTGTGTTGCTTAGTGGTTGTTTTGAATAGAAAATTCATATTTCCACGTTAATGGCTATGTAACATTCTCACATTAAAAAAAATTCATTTTACATTGCGATGTTTATTAAGGATTTGTCACATTGTGACATTGATAAATGTGATGTCACACGTTGTTCATCAAATGCCATGTCACATCACAATGTTCTATTATGGTTTTGTCAAAGATTGTAACATAAAATGGGACATCACATTGTGACATTCATTAAGGTTTTGTCACATTGTAATGTTTATCAAGGGTTATGCTATTGTGACAATCTTCTATGGCTTTGTTAGATGGTTTGACCATGGTTTATTATGTTTATGTATCATTTACTATGTTTGACTATGGTTGACTATGGTTGATCATGGTTTACCATGGTTGAAGAAGGTGGCTAAGGTTGACAATGATTGAGAATTTTAATAATGCTCTGACCATGTTTGAATATGGTCAACAATGGTTGTCCTTGGTTAAGCATGGTTGTTTATTTCAAATTGTTGCAATCCTTAATGGTCATTTTGGATTTTAACATTCATCTTCCCACATTAATGGCTATGTCATATCATAATATCTATCAAATTTCATGTCATATTGCAATGTTGATATGGTTTTGTTCATCATTTCATTTATCAAGGGTTTTACCAAGACAATAAATTATCTACTGGTTGGTTTTGTCAAGTTGTGACATTCTTCAATGTTTATATCATATTGTAATATTCATTTTGGATTACTTTGTAATATTGATATGTTTGATTGTGGTGTTGATAAAATGTGATGTCACATTGTGACATTTATAAAGGTTTTTGTCATATTGTGGCATTGATCAAGGGTTATGTTGGATTGTGAGATTCCTTAATGGTTCTTTCGGATTTTGAAATTCACATTACAGTGTTAGCAACTATGTCACATTGAGATGCTCATCAAATGTCATGTTACATTGAAATGTTCATTAAGTTTTTTATCACAATGTGATAGACATGAAATGTTATGTCACATTGTGACATTCATTAAAAGTTTTCATTGCATTGAAACATCTAAGGAAGGGTTATGTTGGTTGTGACATTCTCAATGGTTATTTTAGATGGCTGACCATGATCATTACCTTTTCATATTATTTACCATGTTTGACTATGGTTGGAGCATGTTTGAGCATGGTTTAATGTGTTTGAAGAAGGGTGATTAAGGTTGACTATGGTTGGATAATTTTTATAATATCGTAATTCATCTTTCAATGGTGTTAACAATGGTTGTCCTTTACCTTAGTTTAATAATGTCGAAATTCCACATTCCTCAATAGTTATATCACATTCTGATTTACATATTCATTATCTTATGCCTTCCTAAATGGTTACTAATCGGTGATTTTCATATGTTAACCATGGTTGAACGTGATGCATATTTTATGAGAATATTCATTATGATTGACCATTATTGACTATGGATGACCTTAATATAGGAAAGACAAATATTCCAATAGGAGGGATGAAATTCATAAAGATCACACCGAAACATAACCCTAAGGAAATATTGGAGACATAACCCTAAATGAACATCACAATGGCATAAACCATTTAGGAATTATGAAATTCAACATAAATCTTTGAAGATGTACATCACAATGTGACAAAACCATTGTGGAATATAGCCATTTGACAGTTAGAATTGAGAATTATGTGACAGGAGTCATTTAAGGTTATGTCACTAAGGAAATGTTGCAGGTGACATAACCCTAAATGGACATCATAATGTGATGAAACCATTTAAGAACAATGTAGTTCAACATAATACATTGAATATGCACATCACAATGTGATACAACCATAGATGGATGAAGCTATTTGACATAAGTTATCCTCGAAAATGTTACATCACATTACAACATTCATTTAGGTTATGTCACCTTGTGACATTACTTTAAGGTTATGTTTGAGTGTGATAAGTTATGAATTGTGTCCCTCATATTGGAATATTGGTTCCAAATTAAAAGTCAACCCATAGTCAACCATAGTTGACTACATTTAGGGTTATATCACCTAGTGAAATTCCTTTAGGGTTATGTTTGAGTGTGATGTTTATGAATTGTGTCCCTCATATTGGAATATGGGTGCAAGGTCATACATAGTCAAATTTGAGTTAAAAAAAAATAAAGATGATTTAACTTCATTATGAGTTAAATAAAAATAAAGAAATTTGAGTTAAACAAAATTCACCCAGCAATCTACAAGACAAACAATAACTAGTTAATGTAAAGGATATTAATTGTAAATATTTAATTCTTATTTTACACACACTAACACTGAAAAAAGTATAAAAAAATCAAACTTTATATATATGTGATGAAGCATCAAGAAAATTCATGACATTTGGAATGTTACCCAACCAAACTCAATGTCCCACATTCAACCTGTGAATGTACAAAGTGGCCATCAAGGGGGCACTAATGTTTCCAAATAATGGAAAAGAACAAGAATCCCTTGTGAAGGGGTTCCTTGGATGGTATCATCAGGAAATTTGGACATGGAGGTATTATTCATGCTTTCTCCCTTTGCAGGATTGTTCAAGTCCATAAAAGTATCACACATTGACTCTGATAAATTAGTGGTATAAAAATATATTCCTATAAGCAGGAAGCCCCACGTTTCTAAGCGAAAGACCAAAAAAAGTCCTCACGACCTGTGAGTGGTGGTCTAATCACTAATTCATACAGACTCAAAGTAATGACTGAATAACTCACCATGGAAAACTAGGGAGAACAGAGAATACAACTAAGAAAAAAAGCCTAAAAAGATATTAAACCAAACAAACTACACTTCTGAATGATTTTGACCTAGGGAGATGAAGTCCTCATCATCCAAATCATTCACAAGTGAAAATGACTTTCAAAGAGAAGAAGTTACCCAAACCTCCAACCGATAGTCCCTTCAAGTGTTACCCAAAGAGTACAAATTCTACCTTAGGTACAATGATACACACCTCGCAATCACCTGTGTATCAAACTCATAATGGAAACTAGGAAACCAACTTGTAATGAACAACAAGGGGAGTATAGTTGACTGTCGGGAGAGTGTATGGGAAGGGAAACTAAGCCCAAATATCCTCATGAGGCCTAAAACACAACATGGGCAGAATCAATTTCGTGAGTAACTTGGATGGGATCCAAGTGCCCCGAGGTATGAAATGAGTCGCACCAAGAATGCTACAATATTGATCTCCAATACACACTCTCTCCCAAATTCTTTGTCGGGATCAAGAGTGGATATCTCCATCATCATTCTCCATGTGACCTCATTTGTTTCTCATGTGTTAGAGGAGCTCTGTGATTTAGTAGCCTACAAGGTGGGATTTTCACCACCCTATCATAGACACCTGCTAAGTTTTGGAGAGTTGCCTTTCCAACCTAATATAAGGCCCTAGCCTAAGATATTGGTGAACCCTAGAAAAAGTGTTACTAATATATTTTATATTGGAGCGTTCGTTTTAGGGGATTTTCTTACTAAAGGAACGAAAGTGAAACGTGATCTCATTTGAGACTCTTGTTAAAAAGAAACTAATTAGAACACCTGGGCAAAGAAGACTTTACACTAATTCTACAAATTAAAAATATCTTCAAGCAAAAAACTTGAACAATCCTTCAAACATAACGATGCAATATTTTCTTTTCCATTCAAAATGCACAATGCAAATTTCGAGGGAAACAAAAGAGAAAATGAAAGTGATTTTTTATCTTAATTTTCTTTGTAAATGATTTCAAGATGATAATAAAAGGAAACCCTATGTTAATCTCCTTTTATTTTCAAATAACAATGCAAACTAAATGCAAAGAAATAAAGAGATCTAGCCATATAATGCTATGGTATGGTATATATATATATATATATATATATATATTTTTCTTTCAATCAAAAGAAAAACTAACAAAAGATGTTGAAAGAAAATGTAGAACGCAGAACTCATTTTTCTTAAAATTCAACCTAAAAAAATCCAAAAATGCTTGGAAACAAAGAGAGACAAGAGGATTTTATTTTTTTATTTACAAAAATCCCATCCTACAAAATGTCTATACCCAAAACAATAGAACCTTCTAAAAATCAAGAAGTCCTCGAAACCAAAAGTTTCAGGAAAAGGAAATGAAAATATTTTGAAAAAATTGTTCAAAACCACAGACACATGTTGTGCATAAGCATCTTGCATATGTACATGGTTGTGTATAATGAACAACTTCCATATATATGCATGTTGTAAATAGCCATTGTAGGGTGCTGCATACCTTTGCAAATAAAATAAAATAAAAAATGTTTTGGACAAACAACTTGGGAAAGGGAGGTTAGTAGGCACCTCCTGAAGGTGACCGAGACCCAAACTAACTCTAACACCTAAAACTAAAAAATAAACTAAAATCAAATCAAACCAAGATCTCCCAATAATACCCTAGAGAGATGCCCCAATAGAGTCACCAATTATGCTATGGGAAAATTCCACCTAAACTGGGTCTAAGAAATAGGCAAAGCGATAACTCCCTTAAAAAATTGACTTATCTCTAATATACCCCAAACAATATAGAATAAGGATAAAAGAAAAGAGAGAGAAGATAATTTTAATGAGTGCACCTTGAATCCTTACTATTGATGTAGACCTCTTCCACTTGTTGTTTCCTAGATCATATAGATCTATGTAAAATATGACCTGGCTAAGGGTTAAGAATAAAATGAACATTATACACATATATAGTAATCACTCAAATAAACTCTAAATATATATAAATGCTGAAATTAACAAGAACATTTAAACATAGGGTTTTGGGACAATGACAATCTCTTTATTCAAATTCAAGAAGGTTACAACCGCTAGTTTGCTTGCAAACAAACCTCTACGAACTAAGTTTGGGCTCCTCTATCATGACTCCAAGTTCATCAATACCCCATAAAATTACTTCCAAAACCAACTTACCATCAAGGGAAGGAGGAAGGCTTGCATAAGGAGAAATATTGGAGGGAAAGGCTAAGGCTAAAACTATAGTAAAGATGCGTAACCTTTGGGCAAATGGGAGAGGGAAAGGATTTTGAAAAAAAGTTTCTCATTCTCTTGTTCATATGTCTAAATGACTCTCCAAGGACCTCTCTTTTATATGAGAAAAATATGTTTATTCCGTTTGGGGACAAGATACAAGGTTAAATGGTTAGGAAACCATCCATAGCCCGTAAACTCCACTGAAATATGTGCAATTTATATTTTTGCAACTTTTGAGGTAAATGTGGACTAACTAGCATGCAAATAAGTGTATGTATGCGAAATAACACGTGTTTCTATGCAGGATACTAGTGCAGTAGGGCACGTAAACCACTATCCAATTTTTTTTTATATGAAACCTCAACAATATGTTTGAAACGTGTGCAAGTGGATGGTAACCCTTTGGATGCATAGATGTGTATTTGACCATAAGAACTATCATGTCACATCATTGTGATGTTCATTAAGGTTTTTGTCTCATTGTGGAATTAATGAAATGGGTTGTCAAATTATGGAATTCACTAAGGTTTGTCACATTGCAATGTTCATCAAGGGTTATAAGCTATTGTCACATTCTTCAATAGTTATGTTAATATGAATTTGATTTATTTCACTTATGTGAAATTGTTCCATTGCCTAATGGTTATTTCGAATTGAGAAATTCATCTTGCCACATTAATATATATGTAACATCAGGACATTCATGAAATGTTGTGGGTCACATGGAAATTTTCTAAGGATTTTACTGTTTTATGACAGCCATCAAATCATGTAACATTGTCACATTTTTTAATGGTTTTGTCACATTGCAATGCTCATGAAGCATTTTGTTGGATTGTGAGATTCCTCAATGGTTATGTCATATTATAAGATTCATTTTGGATTACTTTATAACATGGATATATGTGATTGTGATTTTATCAATGGTTATGTGGTGTTGACACATCCATCTTGGTTCAATTGTGTCAACTCCTACATTCATGAATGGTTATATCACATTGTGGTGTTGATCAAACGCCATGTAATACCATGACATTAATAAAAGATTTTGTCACATTGTGATATTAATTGGAAATCATGTTTGATTGTGACATTCCATTATGGTTATTTCAAATTGAAAAATTCATTTTATTGTGTTAAGAACTATTTCATACATTGTGACGCTCATCAAATTTCATGTCACATCAGATTTCATTAACGGTTTTGTCAACATTGTGAGATTATCGAAATGTGATGTCACATTGCAGATTCATAAATGACTCTTTCACACTTGACATCTTTCATGGAGGTACGTTTATCGCAGTTCGTTATCAGATTTTTGTATTGCAACATTCATCTGCCACGGTAAAACCATACATTGTGATGTTTATTAAGGATTTTATCACATTGTGGTGTTCATTTTTGTCACACTGTGGCATTAATGAAATGAGATGTCACATTTTGAAATTCATTAAGGGTTTTATCTCATCGCAACATTCATCAAGGGTTATGTTAGGTTGCGACATTATTCAATTGTACTCGTGATTATGACCTTCATTTTGGATTACTTTATGTGAATATTTTGTGTTGTTTAATGGTTATTTCATATTGTGATGTTTATCTTACCATGTTAATGGCTATGCAACATTATTGAATTCATCAAATGTCATGTCACATTTCATATTACTCATGAATCGGTTATTAAATGATGTCACAAGGTGATATCTTATAATGATTTGTCACATTGTGACATTAATTGAGGGTTATGTTGGATTTCAACCTCCCTTAATGGTTATTTCGAAGTGTGACATTAATCTTGTCACATTAATGGCCATGTCACATTGTGGTGTTCATAAAATGTAATTTCACTTTGCAATATTCATTAACGATTTTGTCAAAGAGATTGTGGTCTTAATGAAATGTGTTGTCACATTGTGACATTGATTAACTTTTTTGTTACATTAAAATGTTTATCGAGGGTTATGTTGGGTTGTGAAATTGTTCAATGGTTATGTCAAATTGACCTGCATTTTCACTTCCCTATGTGAAATTGTTATGTTGCTTAATGGTTATTTCATATTGAGACATTCATCTTACCACATTGATGGGTATGTAACATATCATGACATTCATAAAATGTCATGTCACATTGTGATTTCATTAAAAATTTTGTTGCATTGTGACATTAATCAAATGTGGTGTAATATTGTGACATTTAATAAGGTTTTGTCGCATTGAAATGTTCATCAAGGGTTTTGTTGGTTGTGACATTCTCCAATGGTTATGTGAGACTGTAACATTAATTTTGGCTTACCTTTATAATATGGATATGTTTGTTTCTCATGTTCTTAATGGTTATGTGACATTGAGACATCCATGTCAATTGACTTGTGTCGACTTCCTATATTCATGAATGATTATATCGCATTGTGGGTGTATACACCAGTGTCATATCACGTACAGTAATGTTCATCATATGACTGCCGACACCATTCTGTCGTTTAAATTATGAATTTCATTTGAATTTATTTTCATGTTTCTTACTGAAAGTTATTTCATATTGAGACAATCATATTGCCACGTTAATTGCTATGTAACATTGTAGAATTCATCAAATTTCATTTCACATTGCAATGTTCGTTAAGCGTTTTGTCACAATATGATCTAATCGATTGAAACAACCCATTGTTTCTGCCATTATTCAAGTAGTGGTTTATAAACTTTGAAATTACCACAAAATCCTCACATTTTTTTTAAATGATAGATCCGCTACCTTTATGTGTGTAATTCTGCAGATTGTTCTCTCCAATAATCTGAGATATAATTGACTGGTAGGAATGGACTAAAGTTCATATTAATGGTTTGTCTAATTTTGAAATGTACAAAGGGTATTGTAGCACAAGGGGCTTTGTGTAATGTATATCAAATTTCCAAACACACATCTGTATCTGTTGTTGTATCAAGCATGATGATTTGGCTCTTTAAAGGTTACTACTCATTCCTATATAATAGCCTCACAATGGAGTCCACCAAGAGATCTTGATGGCAGTTTCAATGTTGGGAATGAGCTCTTTTAACATAATTCTATTTGGGAACAATGGCAAAGTTCAAACCGTATTCTAACAACTTTTGGGTTAAAGGATCTTACTACGGGTCCTGATTGATGTATGACATTGGTTTCCTTTAAAGTTGCTCAAATTTTGATTTGTATTTCCCCATTGCATATTGTAAAGTCTATTTTCCTTTCTCTACCATTAAAGAGAAAATGCTATCCCATACTTCAACTCACATGATGTTGGCTGGTTTGACAGGGAGGCTACATGTTTTTCCATAAATGCACCCAAATTTTCTTTGATCATTGATTCCACCCTTATGATAGATAGATTCTATTCCATTGGAAACAACCCATTGTTTCTGTCATTTTTCAAGTAGTGGTTTATAAAAATTTGAAATTACCACAAAATCCTTACATTTTTTTTAAATGAGAGATCTGCTACCTTTATGTGTAACTCTGCAGAGTGTTCCTCCAATAATCTAGATATAATTTGACCAAGTGTGAGAATGGACTAAAGTGCATATTATTAATGGTTTGTCTAATTTTGAAATGTACAGAGGGTATTGTAGCACAAGGGGCTTTGTTTAGTAGAGAAATTTCCAAACACACAGCTGTATTTGTTGTTTTATCAAGCATGATGATTTGGCTCCTTTAAAGGTTACTACTCATTCCTATATAATAGCCTCAATGGAGTCCACCAAGAGATCTTGATGGCAGTTTCAATGTTGCAAATAAGCTCTTTTATAATAATTCTATTTGGAACGATGTACTGTTCCTAAACCATATTTTAACAACTTTTGGGTTAGAGGATATTACTGTTGGTTTGATTGATGTATGACATTGGTTGTCTTTTAAGTTGCTCAAATTTTGACTTGTATTCAATCGCATATTGCAAAGTCTATTTGCCTTTCTCTACCACTAAAGAGAAAATTCTATCCCATATTTCAACTCACATGATATTGGCAGGTTTGACAGGGAGGCTACATGCTTTCCATAAATGCACCCAAATCACTTCTTTTGATCATTAATTCCAACCTTATGATAGATAGACTAGTCAATTGAAACAACCCATTCTTTCTGTCATTATTCAAGTGGAGGGTTTTATAGGCAAACTCTTTGAAATAACACAAAATCCTTTACATTTTTTTTGGGAAAATGATAGATCCGCTAATTTTTATGTGTAATTCCCACAAAGTGTTCTATCCAATAATCTGAGATATGCTTGACTGGGAGGAATGGACTACAGTGCATATTAATGGTTTGTCTAATTTTGAAATGTACAAAGGGTATTGTAGCACAAGGGGCTTTGTGTAGTGTATATCAAATTTCCAAACAAACAACTGTATCTGTTGTTGTATCAAGCACGATGATTTGGCTCTTTTAAAGGTTACTACTCATTCCCATATAATAGCCTCAATGGAGTCCACCAAGAGTTCTTTGATGGCAGTTTCAATGTTATGAATGAGCTCTTTAACATAATTCTATTTGGAACAATGGCAAAGTTCAAACTATATTCTAACAACTTTTGTGTTAGAGGATCTTACTGCCGGTCTGATTGATGTATGACATTGGTTGCCTTGTAAGTTGCTCAATTTTTGATTCATATTTCTCCATTTCATATTGTAAAGTCTATTTTCCTTTCTATACCATTAAAAAATGCTATCCCATATTTCAGCTCACATGATGTTGGCAGGTTTGAAAGGGAGTACATGCTTTTCCATAAATCCACCCAAATCTCTTCTTTTGATAATTAATTCTAAATCTCTTATGATAGATAGACTAGTCGTTTGAAACAACCCATTGTTTCTGTTATTATTCAAGTAGTGGTTTATAAACTTTGAAATTACCACAAAATCCTTTTACATTTTTTTTAAATGATAGACTGCTACCTTTTATGTGTAATTCTGGCAGAGTGGGTTCTCTCGAATAATCTGAGATATACTTGACTGGAAAGAATGGACTAAAGTGCATATTAATGGTTTGCCTAATTTCGAAATGTACAAAGGATATTGTAGCACAAGGGGCTTTGTGTTGTGTATATCAAATTTCCAAACACAACTGTATCTGCTGTTGTATTAAGCATGATGATTTGGCTCTTTAAAGCATGATCCATTCCTATATATAATAGCCTCAATGGAGTCCACCAAGAGATCTTTGATGACAGTTTCAATGTTGCTAATGAGCTCTTTTAACATAATTCTATTTGGAACAATGGCAAAGTTCAAACTGTATTCTAACAACTTTTGGGTTAGAGGACCTTACTGCTGGTCTGATTGATGCATGACATTGGTTGCTTTTTAAGTTGCTCAAATTTTGATTAGTATTTCTCCATTGCATATTGTAAAGCCTATTTTGGTCTTCTACCATTAAAGAGAAAATGATATCCCATATTTCAACTCACAAGATGTTACAGGCTTGATGGAGGCTACATGCTTTTCCATAGAT
>SNQJ01S0101379.1:6883-24716 GCA_010110895.2 Picea sitchensis
CTATTATTTTCTGCATACACACATATAAACACATCTAAAAGGTAGATCAGCAAAGTGTTTGACGAAATACCTCACTCAGAAAAAGTTTTAAAAAGACACCAAAACAGTGATGATCCTTGCATAATGGCTTGGGATCATTACATATAGAATCCTAATGGAGCTACCTATTGTTATTTAGGATACCATAGTATCATTAGCTTCACTCCCCCTTTCGATGGAGGTCCTTTCAGACTATACCAAGCTTGTCTCGAAAATATTCAAACTTTACACGATACAGAGGCTTGGTCAACACATATGCAACCTACTCATCTGTGCCAACATATTGGAGATTTACAACTCCCCTCTGCATCATATCACGAATGTAGTGAAACCATATTTCTATGTTCTTCAACTTATCATGGAAAAATGGGTTCTCCGTCATATTTATGAAACTCTAATTATCACATAGAATCAAGGTGGATTCCATCTCTAGATCAAATAGACATGTCAGGGACTTCCAAATCCATATGGATTCACAACTGGTGGAACATGCAACAATGTATTCTTCTTTTGTCATGATGAGAGCAATATTGGATTGATTCCTTCTCTACCATGAAGTCATGGCTGACCCCAGACTAAAACAACATTTTGAAGTGTTATTTCTATCATAAACATTTCCATCCCAATCTGAATCAGTATAACCATACAGTCTGAAGTCATGATCTCCAGTATAAAAGAGACCATAATCCAACATACCCTTAAGGTATTTCATCACATGATTTGCAGCTACAAGGTGAACACGTCTGGGCTCTACCAGATACTGACTCAAGGTGTTCACAACAAAGCATATATCTGGCCTGGAATTCATCAGATACAACAACAAACCAAGGATGATTTTAAGGATGGAAATTTATTTTAAAATGTGGAAACCTTGGCGAACATACATTTTAAAATACATTTTAAGAACATACATCTGAGTGGATGCCTTCCTAGATTCTTTATGTTTTATAGTCTCTCTTTGGTAAAGGATTATGTATGTTCTTTCCTTGTGCACATCCCTTGCATACACCTTCAGATCAACCTTGAATTCTAGTAAACATGTAACTACCTTGTTTACATATGGTAAGGATTTGTAGTTGATGTGAGCTAGTCTTCTATGCCAAAGTTCACATGGTTTCTTAGTGGAGTGAGTCAAGGTTGCATCTCAATGACCTTTTAACTTATACAAACCACCTTCTTATGTTCCAATAACAATTGCATCTTCTATGGTTTTTCCTTTAGGCTACATAAGAAATTCACCATCTATGAATGCAACCCTGAAACCTTTCTTATCTAGAGATGAGATAGAAATTAAGTTTTTTGTCAAACCTAGTACATAAATTACATCCTTCATTCTCATCAGAGTCCTTGAATCAAGTTTGTAGGTGGATTCTCCCATTCCTTTGATAGGACACTAATAATCATCCCCAAGTGAAACTTTCTCAGAAAATTCCTTTTCTGTAAGACTAGAGAGAATGTCTCTCTCGACTGTCATGTGCTTAGAGGAACCAATGTTTATGAGTCAAGTATCCTCTCTAGGTGTCACAGATCCTAAGAGGGAGAAAAATAATACATAATCTTCAATCTCTTATTTAGTCAACTTCATGGGTGGCTCATCATCTTCAACTGCATGTGCATGATATCTTTTTTTATTTCTCTTCTTGTATTCTTCCCTTCTGGCAAGACAATTCTTAGCAATGTGTCCCATCTTATCACAATGATAACATTGATAAGAGGAGAAATATTTTTCTTTTCTTTGACCCTTATGATATTTCTAGAATCTCCTTGGAGGGTGAGATTCTTTATAGGTGAATCTCTTTGAGGAATGAGGTTATTTATCAATATGGGTATCCTTTTGGAAATGAGAAATTTTCTTTCCTCCTTTAGTATAAGAATATAGGGCATGATATTCATCCCTTATTAGTATGAGTTATCAGTTGGCTACTCTTACTTCTTCTTGAACACATTCTTCCCATAGATTGTCAAATTAGACTTTCTTTTTTATTGCACAAATAGTTTGGATGAAGACATCCCAAGGTCTTGTGAGACCATTAAGAGCTATCATTATGATTTCATATTCATCTAGTTTGTTTCCAATTACTTATAATTGTTCCTTGAATTGAGAAACCCTAGATAAATAGTCATGAACTGTTTCTCCTTTCTGCATCTTTGTATTCTTGAGTTGGGTTCTCAGATTCATCTTCCAGTTGATGTTCTTTCCTTCATACATTTTGGTTAGGGAATCAAAAATATATTTTGGAGTATTCTTGGAAGACACTTGATGGATCAAGTGATATTTAATAGAGTTTGCAATTATCTTTTTGGCCCTAATCATATATTTTTTGTACTTCGCTTTCGTTGCATCTTCTTCGAGATCCGGTACATTTTCTTTTATGAATTTCGCAAGGTCATTCTCTTCAAGAATGAGTCAATTTTTTTACTTCCAGGAACAAAAGTTTTCCAAACCTTCTAACTTGTCAACAAGCTTGGTGCTTGCAGACATATTGACCTGGAGCTGGTAAAATGACCAAAAAATGAAAGTGCTCAGAAAATGAATCTGAACTTACCAAGAAATGCACTAGGTTGAGGCGAGTATGTTGGAGCTGTCTATTTTAAAAAATTTCAAGTTTTACCCCTTGAAACTTGACCTGCACAAATATGGACTGGTACTTCTGGTATTGGTTTTGGTTTCCTGGTACCAGTCAAAACTAGGGTTTAACTTTCCATAGGCTCTGGCCGCTGAAAAGGTGCGCTCAAGTTGAAAAATTATGCACTAGGGTAGGGAGCACATTTCTAGATGGTTTTTAGTCAAAAATTCCTCTTCAATAAAAATCCCAATTTCCTTGTATGTCAACAATAACATTTTTGGATACCAAATGAAAGTTGCTCTATTCATTCAATCTCTGATACCATGTTAAATTTAGAGTTGTTATTAATCTCTTTTCAATTTACTAGATAATAATAGTGTTATCACATATAGCTGTCAAAAGGTTGTAGGGCGACCAAATCCATGATCTACACAGAAGCATCCCAATGCAACACTCAAAAGAATCCCATTTCAGGCTTGAAATACAAGCAACGAGAGGTCTATTTTTCCAATGACGGATATCCAAGGAGCAGTTCAGATCAATGACTCCCATTTCTTTAGCATGTGAAAGTTGTGCGAGGTATAGCACTAGACAAAAGCCCTGAAGTTGCATATCAAGTGCCACACGTCTTCCAGAGTGAACGGTCATGATTTACTTCGGGAGTTCGGGCTTTGGGAGTTTTAGCTTCCCCATTCCCGATTTCCTCCGAAGTGATTTATCTTGAAGTCACAGATCAAGCGCCACACGTATTTCTCCATCGAACGTTCATGATTTAATTTGGGAATCCAAATCAAACGGTGGTAGTTTATTTTAGGACTTCGGGGATTCCCCTCTTTTTTTCCTCCAGAGTTGCAAATCAAGTGCCATGCATCCTTCCAGATCGAACGGTCATGATTTACTTCGAGAATCCAGGCTTCGGGAGTTTCAACTTCCCTGCTCCCGATTTCCTCCAAAGTGATTTTTACCAGAGTTGCAGATCAAGAACCATGCATCCTTCTCCATAGGAAGATCATAATTTACTTCGGGACTTTTTCCTTCCGAAACTTCCCCTATCGTTTTCCTCTAGAGTGCTTTCTTTCAGAGTTACATATCAAGCGTAGCGTGTCCCTCCAGATCGGGCGATCATATTTTCTTCGGGATTTTAGGATTCAGGAGTTTTTGCTTCCCCATTCCCATTTTCCTCTGAAGTAATTTCTCTCGAAGTCCAAATATCTATGTCACGTTTCCTTTCCCCTCGAGTTCCAAGTGTTGCAGACACTTGACACCCATAAGTTCCGACATATGGTGCTCATCTGTTAGAGACACATGGAATCCATATGGTGTTGACACATGGCACTCATTTCAAGCATTTTTGGACATGTCTTTAGCCTATTTTCGAGTGACACGTGTCACCCCTTCGTTCGCAACATGTCAGTATAGTGACGTCAGACCGCCCCATCAGCTTCAGGAGATCATCCTCCAAGAAATGTGCTTTTTCAAGCACCAAGATTAGTTCCATCTCCATGTGCATTTTTAATGGATCCTAGAATTGGTGGGAGGATAAACTTTAGCGGTGGCTCTAAAAGAAGCGGGGATTTCCCATATCGCAGATCACAACCAGATCGACGGTCATGCTTCATTGTGGGGACAAAACATGCTCGAATGATAAAATTATTGAGTGGTCCCACAATTGGAACCGTTGTATAGCGAAAGAGCTATGTGGCGGAAGGTGGTGAATTGCGGGCTCAAAAGCGGTGTGGATCAAAACCTCCTTTGAGGGCCCCGCAATCACGTGATTATATAATGACAATTTCAAGAGCAACATGTGGTAGTCCCCTAGGAATTAAGCCTCATCCCAATCTCGAGGGTTCAGTTAATAAAAGAAAGGACTGATGGTTGAAACCCTGACTCACTCCATAAATAGAAGGCATGGAGGGTCTAGCTGAGGAGACAAAATATTGTCATCCTGAGGTACCATGATGGACAATTTTTTTTCCAGGCCCATGATAATCTGAGTTTTCATATGATAGAAGCATACATGCACAATATGACAAAAGAATGCATAGACGAAATCATTGAACGAGATAGCCAGTTCACACTCCTGGCGGTTGTGGACTATTTTGATTATAAATATATCAGTTTAGATTTTGTAAAAGGGGGGAGGTCTATTTTTTCAGAGGCTGGAGAGATGAGAGAGTTTTCAGGAGCAGGGCTCTGTAATTTTTTAGTTTCTATGCCTGAGGGCTTAGATTGTAAATATATGTTATTGAAGATTCCTTTGAATCATTTTTATCAGACCGTCTTCTTAGTTTACACGTTATTTTTGTTTTCCTTCCTATCTGAATGTAATATCTATGATTTATGGATTCTTGAGGTGATGGAGGATTTGTTGCTATCGTGCCCATCTTTCATGGTTTGTCATATTTTCTTTACTTTTCTTATTGTCTGGGTGTAATCTCTCTGATTTATGGATCCCTGAGGCGATGGAGGATCTATTGCTATCTTGCCCATATTTCATGGTTCAACAAACATTTTTTGTTTTCTTCTTATATGGATGTAGAATCTCTCTGATCTGTGGATTTCTAAGGTGGTAGAGGATCTGTTGTCATCTTGCCCATTTTTCATGGTTCATCACTCAGATATTTTATGTCTTTTTTATTCTCATCGCCACCTAAATCCTTTTTTTCTGATAGGCCGTTTAAATGCCTTCCTTATTCACAATACTTATGACTCCATAGCCCAATGGTCCCAAACTGATCTGCATTTACTTATGTTATCTTTTCCTCTCCCTACAGCCTCACTAATCCACCTACTCAAACCATTTTAATCATTTTACTTTTATTTTGATGGGTACTAGGCTTATCCTCTTACAGTCTAAGGGTGACTCTCTGTACTATTATAAATGGCATTGTTGTCAGGGATGAAACTAAAGATATATTCCCTGGGAGAATGACAACGATCAAATATGATCTTTGATGGTGAACAAAGACTAGACACATTAAGATTGCATATCATTCAACTGGAGACTCCTTGATTAAAGAGTCTAGTGGCGACTCCACAACTTTAAGAAGTCATATTTTCAAATGCAATCCATCTTGGCTCAGAGTTTTTCTCCTCTTAATTTATCTTCTATTCCTTATTTTCCAAATGTTGTTCCTACTATGGATGAGTGGGGTGATTTTTTGCCCAGATTTAGAGAACATAGACATGAAAACCCTGTAGAGCATCTGCTTGAGTTTCATGAAATCATACATCAGTGGGGAATAAATCATCAAGATGTATTAATGAGGATTTTCATTTACTCATTATAGGGGGATTCTCATGAGTGCTATCGATCCTTTCCCCCTGCTAGCATCTCCTCCTTGGAACAGTTTCATGTAGTTTTCAATATGCATTGTCAAAAGTTTTATTCCTCTAAGTTAATTTTCCATAGTTGTTGTGAGGAGTATAAATATTGTGTTCAGGATATAGATGGTTCTTATGAAGGCTGTGAGGATGAATAAGATTCCTTGGATGAGGAATCATTTTTTTGTCTTTCCTGTTCGTCTGTATCTGATGAAAACTTTGTTTTTTGTCTTAGTAAGGAAAGTGCAGAAATTGACTCTGTTCTGGAAGATGATATTGTTTGTATCCCTTTCTCTAACAATCCCAGATATGAGAAGCCTATGTTTGACTCATATGATGATGATAAGGTATTTCTTCATGAATTTAATATTGAAAAGCAGCCTGTTTTTAATAATGAAGAATAATTTTCTTAGGTTGGGAAAAAGATACCTCTTGGTAGTTCATTCAAGGATCCTCCTTCATTTGATCATTATGGAGACAATGATGAAGATGTGGAGGTGTTTTTCTAAGAAAAGAGCATTATCATCCAACCTTCTGATGAAAATGAAATCTTCTTCCAAGAGAAGTATGTTAAGCAGAAAGAGCCATTCATTGATATACATGAGGCTATTTCTTTCCATCATCTAGAAGATGTTATCACAGCAAACAAAGAAGAAGTGGATCAGCATCATGCATCATCCTTTCACTCACTTGTGCTTTCCAGAGACATTCAACCATGTGTGAACAGTTGTAAAGAAGAGAAGGCCTTATTTTACCAACCTAATAATTTTTATCACCTATTTTATGACCTTGTAGGGGAGTACATGGAGTTGCATTTCCTCAATGTATTGAACCCTCCAGGATTTACCTTACCTTCATCATTAGGAGGAAATCCAAAGAATGTAATTAATTCACTGTCACAGCTTCATTGTCCCTTGTTGATCAGTGATAGAGTAAATAAGTTTTATGTTAGGAAGTTACTTGAATGGATGTGGAAGCTTGTTGTAACCTAGCACATTGTAAAAATAAGTTATGTAGGTTTGTACATATATAATATCATTATAGAGCATGTTTGTTTTCTTTCTTTTTAAGTAGATAGTGTACATATCAGCATGTGGTCCTTAGCAGGATGTATGTGAGCTCGACTCCACAACCCAAAGGCTAAGGAACTGGAACTGCGCATTCTTGGAAGCTCGCAGAGAGCATGCCATCCCCTATGGAGCCAAATGTTATCACATATAGTTGTCAAAATATCATAGGGAGACCAATTCCTTGGTCTGCACAGATGCATCCTAATGCAACATTCAAACGAATCCCATTTCGGGCTTGAAATACAAGCAGCGGAAAGTCTATTTTTCCAACGACGGAGATCCCAGGAGAAATTCAGATCAACGGAGACCATGTACTCGACATGTCAAAGTTGCGTAAGGTATAGTGACAGAAAGAATCCCCGAAGTTGTTGATCAAGAACCATGCATCTTCTGGAGCGGAAGGTCATGATCTACTTCGAGAATTTGAGCTTTGGGAGTTTCATCTTCCCCACTCCCGATTTCCTCCGAAGTGATTTTTCCCGAAGTCACAAATCAAGCACCACACATCTTTCTCCATCAGACGGTCATGATTTACTTCGGGAATCTGGTCTTCGAGATTTTTAGCTTCCACGCTCCCATTTTCCTCTGAAGTGTTTTCTCCTAAAGTCCACCGATCATTGTCATGTGTCCATCCAAATCTAACGATAATAGTTTATTTCGGGACTTCAAGGCTTCCCCTCTCATTTTCCTCTGGAGTACTCTCTCCCGGAGTTGTGAATCAAGAGCCACACGCCCTTCCATATTGGATGGTCATGATTTACTTTGGGAATACAGGCTTCAAGAGTTTCATCTTCCCCAATCCTAATTTCCTCTGAAGTTTTTATGCCCAGAGTTGTAGATCAAGCTCCATGCATCCTTCTCCATCGGACGATCATAATTTACTTCGGGAATTTTTCCTTTCGGAACTTCCCCTATTTCTTTACTCTGGAGTTCTTTCTCCCGGAGTTGCAAATCAAGCATCGTGTGTCCCTCCATATCAGGTGGTCATATTTCCTTTGGGATTTCTGGCTCCGGGAGTTTCTGCTTCCCCATTCCCATTTTCCTCCAAAGTAAGTTCTCTTGAAGTCCACAGATCTATGTCTTGTTTCCTTCTCCCTTGATCTCCAAGCATTGAATATGCTTGGAACCCATCAGTTCCAACACGTGGAGCCCATCTATTAAAGACACATGGCATCCATCTAACGTTGACACATGGCACTCATTTCGAGCATTTTTGGACATGTATTCATCCTATTTTTTAGTGACACATGTCACCCCTTCGTCCACGATATGTCATCATAGTGATGTCAGTCCACCTCGTTAGCTGCGAGAGATCATCCTTCGGGAAATGTTCTTGTTCAAGTGCCAAGATTAACACCATCTCCATGCATGGTTTTAATAGATCCTAGAATTGGTGGGAGGATAAACTTTAGCGATGGCGCTAAACGAAGCAGGGATTTTCCAGATCACATATCACGACCAGATCAATGGTCACGCTTCATTGTGGGGACAGAAAATGCTCGAATGATAAAATTCTTGAGCGGTCCCGCAATTGAAACGGTGGTATAGTGAAAGAGCTACATGGAGGAAGGTGGTGAATTACGGGCTCAAAAGTAGTGTGGATCCAAACCGCCTTTGACATCCCCGCAATCACGTGTTTATATAACGACAAATTCAAGAGAAACATGTGGTATTTACCGAGGCATTAAGCCTCATCCCAATACCAAGGGTTCAATTAATAAAGTAAAGGACTTGTTGTTGAAACCTCAACTCACTCCATAAATAGAAGGCATGAAAGGTCTAGATGAGGAGACAAAAGACTATCAGCCTGAGGTACCACGATGGATGATTTTTCCTATAGGCCCATGCTAAGCTGAGTTTGCATCTAATAGGAGGACACATGCACAATATGATAGAAGAATGCATAGACGAAAGCATTGAACGATATAGCCAGGTGACACTCCTTGCAGTTTTGGACTATTCTGATCATAAATAGATCACTTTAGATTTTGTAAAAGGGGGGAGGTGTGTTTTTTCAAAGGTTGGAGAGCTGAGAGAGTTTTCAGGAGTAGGGCTCTGTAATTTTTTAGTTTGTATGCCACAGGGCTTGGATTGTAAATATATGTTATTGAAGATTCCTTTGAATCATTTTTATCAGACCGTCTTCTTAGTTTACACGCTATTTCTTTTTTCCTTCCTGTATGAATGTAATCTCTCTGATTTATGGATCCCTGAAGCGATGGAGGATCTATTTCTATCATGCCCATCTTTCATGGTTAGTCATATTTTCTTTGTTTTCTTATTTTCTGGGTGTAATATCTTTGATTTATGGATCCCTGAGGTGATGGAGGATATGTTTCTATCTTTTCCATATTTCATGGTTCAACAAACATTTATTTTTTTCTTCTTGTATGGATGTAGCATCTCTTTGATCTATGGATTCTTGAGGCGGTAGAGGATCTATTTTCATCTTGCCCATTTTTCATGGTTCATCACTCATATATTTTTTTTTCTTTCTTCTCATCACCACCTAAATCCTTTTGTTTGATAAGCGGTTTAAATGCCTTCATTATTCACGACACTTATGATTCCATAGCCCAATGGTCCCAAAATGATCTACAGTTACTTCTGTTATCTTTTCCTCTCCTTGCAGCCTCACTGATCCACCTACTCAAACCATTTTAATCCTTTTACTTTTATTTTGATGAGTATTGGACTTATCCTCTTGCAATATAAGGGTGACTCTCAGTGCTAGAAAATATCATAAGTAGGATCACTGAAAGAAACACAATCAAAAGTTACACAACCTTTTATCCTGGGAAACCCTCATGGGAGAGAAAACCCAACAAACTTCCTCAATAATAGATATCCAATACAATGCCAAGACTTAGACCAAACCACCAAAGAATATACAAGACTGAGCATGCACCTCTTTTCTCATTCTTGCAACTGCAACTACCTCCAAAATATGTGCACTTGTTGAGTGACCGAGTGAATAAATTAATGAGGTTCCATCCTCACTTTTATATACTAGTTGAAGGGGTATTAAAGTTATGTATCTTCTCCAAGAAGGGTCGAATTCTTTCAATAGTAGTTAAAACCACTTTATTAATGATCCAGATTTAGGAGAGGAATGAACTGATTATAGATTGAATACCATAAACACGGAGATATGAAGAATAACACAAATATTCAGTGAACAAGATCTTATATTAAATAATGAAATAGGATGAAACTGTAAAAGTGGAGAACAGAAATTTTCTTGAATGGTGGTAGTTATCTCTGAGAAGAGATGTGGCTGCTATGTGAATCCATCTAAGAAGAATGGATTACAATGAGGCTCCATAGGACCTTTTCATATTACTCATGAATTTCAAAACCCTAGACATCCAAAATCCTAACCCTCGAAGGTGAAACGCCAAAAGTCATGTGGGCCCTATGGGTAAGTTGGTGTAATTTGGCACCTCAAATTCCTAGGGTCATAACTTTTGCATACGACCTTCGTTTTAGGCACGTGATAGGCCTTTGGAAAGGTCTTTCAGAGAAATACACATTTCTCCATCATACTTTGACTTCGACTATAGTCTAACTATGGTGAGTCAAAAAAACAATGTTTAGGGCCTCAAAACAACCCTGAAAGTACATCAAGATGTGTTGATATGAAAACATACAAAATAGGCCAGCTGGATTAGGCGAGAGGCCACCCATATCCACCTGGAGAATGTGTGAGGCTTCAGACAGCCCCATAAGTGTAGAACTCACAATTATAAAGAAAAACAAAAAGACATGCTAAACAAAAAAGGGACACGAGGAGCCAGTTGGAATAGGTGGGTGGCCACCAATATCCATTTGGATCAATCCTCCCCCCTTTGGAATCAGTGGTATTCATTGCATTGAGTTCCCCATTAGGTGAGGAAACTTCTGCTGGATTTGGCTCCAGGTGAGCCACTTGCCTTGGTGTAGGAGTTTCCTTTCCTTAACAACCTGATAAAGATGGATCTGTTGCTAGTGAGTGCCCTTGACCTGTGTGTCTGCTATCTAATCGATGGATGCTTGTTCCATCTAGTTAGGATTTAGATCTATTGGTGTCAGTTGTTCGGCGATATCCGAGGTGTCCAATAATGGCGGGAAATATGGCTGAAGGAGGTCCACATTGAATATTGGATGCAGACCAAGGAAACATGGAGTGTTGAGCTCAAAAACATTGCTACCCATAGCCTTGGTGATAGTGTAAGACCCATAATGAATTGATCAAATCTTTCGATGGGGGTCGATGAGACTCTCCTTCTGCAAATGTAACCAGACTTTGTTGCCAACCTCAAACTGGTGTGGTACCCTGTGTTTATCATGGTGTTGCTTGTACTTAGCAATGGATTTCTGCAATATCTCATGGACCTGTTGATGGATGTGTTGAATATTCTCAATGAATCTGGTGTCTTTGTCAACTGCAGACTGATCAGGGGAAGCATTTGTCTGTGCGATGGCAATAGGAAGTGCAATGTCAATGGGTCCCAAGGTTTGGATTCCCAGGCCCACTTGAAAGGGGCTATGGCCTGTGGAACTATGGAGATATTTGTTGTAACTATGTTGGACATATGGGAGACTCTCATCCCATGGACAGGGATGCTTAGAGTTGTACATGCAAGTTGTACATTTGCAGGATGTGCATAATCATCTAATTGATGACCTTGATATGGCCATCAGTTTGGGGGTGGAAAGAAGTGGATTTTGTGAGCTTGGTGTCCAACCAAGGCCATAGACTCGACCAAAAGGTGTTGAGGAACTTGTTGTATCAGTCAAAGATGATGGTCTGTGGTATCCCAAAGTGCACCCAAACTCATTTGAATAAGAACTTGGCAGTATTAGCCATCGTGATAGTCTTCTTACAAGCTATGAGGATGTCCATCTTCGAAAATTGATCAATGACCACAAACACACAGTCATTTTAGTGCTTGTTGGTTGGAAAACTAGACATGTAATCCATGGATATGGACTCCCACAGCTTCTCAGGAATAGACACAGGGGTGTATAAGCCTTGCTTCTTGATGGCCAGATTGGAAATGGCATAGCCAGTGCAATATCTAATATACTTGTTGATGTCCAGTTGAAGTTTTGGCCAATAAAAATGTTTTGGAAGGACGGCCATAGTTTTCTCTACGCCAAAATGTATTGCCACTCGACTGTAGTGGGCTTCCCAAATCAGCTTCGCACGCTTTCTTGTAGGAACACAGAGATGGCCCAGGTGGTATAAGAGTTTGTCCTAAATGTGAAAATTAATGATAGTGGTGCATGTACCCAAGATATGATATGTGGTGGTGAAGTTCAGATCTTTCTAGTAAATTTTGGGCCACTTTGGTGTTTCATGTCCACAAGAATGGAGAACAGTTGTAAGTGAAACCACAAGAGTTCGACTGAGGCAGTCAGCGACATGATTAGAGATACATGTCTTATACTTGATGTTGATATGGAACTATTGCAAGTAGGTGGACCAATTTTGATGGCGGTCGTTCTGCAATTTCCCCTATGTCTGTATGAACTACAACGGCTTGTGATCAATCTGTATGATCATCTCTATCCCCATAATGTAATGTTTCCATTAATGGAAGGCTTGTACAATGGAATACATTTCCTTGTCATATGTGGGGTATTTATGGACATCATCGGAGAGTGTCTCATTATGGTATTCCACTGGATTCCCATGCTGAGTGAGAACTGCAACCACAACATAGTCATATGCATCAGTCTCAATCTCGAATGGTTGTTGCAGATCAGGCATGGAGAGTACGGGAGCTGAGCACAAATGATGTTTTATATCTTCAAATGCTCATTGTTTCTCCTTTCCCCATATGAACTTGAACCTATGACCTCCCTTGGTCACTTGTCTAAGGGCCCAGGCAATATGGGAGAATCCCAACACGAACCATTGGTAAACATTTGTGAGTCCTAAGAAGCTCTGAAGCTCGGTTAGTGTGGTTTGGGATGGCCAGTCACGGAAGACTTGGATCTTAGTTGGATACACATGTACCCCATGCTCATCAACAATGTATCCTATGTATTGGACCCTGTTCATGCCAAAAGAGAATTTTCCAAGTTGTCATAAAGCTTGTGTTTCCGTAGAGTGCTCAAAACCTGTTGAATATGTCACATTTGCTCCTCCCACATTATGCTAAAGATGACGATCTCATCCAAATATACTACCACAAAGGCATTGGTGAAGGGTCTCAATACATCATCCATCAACATCATGAAAGTGGTTGGTGCATTTGTTAAGATAAATGGCATGATTATCCATTCATAGAGACCTTCCTTAGACTTGAAGGTTGTCTTCCAGACATTCGTTGGTTCGATGGGAACCTTATGGTAGCCAGACTTCAAGTCAATATTGCTGAAGAAATTTTCCCCATTGATTTGTTCAAGAAGGTCATCAATCCTAGGAATGGGATAGCGGTTCCTGACTGCGATTTTGTTGAAGGCTCTGTAATCAATGTAGAGATGCCAAGTCTCATCCTTTTTTGGCACCAGTAAAATCGGGCTTCTACAAGGGGAGGAGTTCGGTCTAATGTGCCCCTTTGAATAATCTCTTAGATCTAACACCTAATTTCACCATTCTCCATCAGCGAGCGTTGATATATTGGTTCATTAGGTAGAGGTGTGTTGGGGTTCATATCAATTGGGTTCTTGACTTGGAAGTGTGTTAGTACCCATGTAGGTGAGACGAAGATGTATCTGTATTCTTCCACAATCCCATCCACTTTCTTATGCTGCAAAGAGAGGTGTTGTGTAGAGTCCACTGCTATGGCGATGACCTTCTTCTTACTGTGACCATGGATCACAAAGAAGACGAACTTCTCGGTCTGTGAAATGACCCTACTTCATAGCTTAGCGGAGATTAAAGAAATAGCAATAGGCAGTGCCACCTCTGGAATCCTATACAATTGTCTACCCAAAGTAATAATAACATTGTGGGGTTTGGACTCTTACACATCATGACACTTTCACAAATATGGTTGTCCTAAAAGAACATCACAAACTTAAAGGGGAGAAATATCATGCAGTACCTCATCTTTGAAAGGCTTGATGTTATAGGATAGACAAAATTTTTGGTTGACACAGAGATCTCTTCCTTGACGAAGCCAACTGATGGTGTAGGGTTGGGGGTGCGGTTTCGTTGGCAGGTTCAGTCGCTTGATGACCTCTGTTGAAATATGGTTCTTTTGACTATCGTTGTCAACAATGAAGTGAATCAGATCCCCCTTGAACCACATCTACAAGTGAAAGAGTTGTTCCCCTTCCTCTGGTTCTTTTGGTTCGCTTGGCTGGATTTTGGTGGTAGTGACCACGGCACTGGGTTTAGCGTCGATAATCTGCTTCCCTCCTTCAAGATTTGACTCGGAATTAGAATCGTCCTCCGACTCAGAAACCTTTAGCTTGGCCATGATGGACTGCTTGGAGGGGCATTTGTTAGTGTTGTGCCAACGACTTTTATGGTACTCACACCATTTTCCCGTGTCCTTCTTCGTCTTCTAGTTTCCCTTCTTATGTTGTGGCTTGGATGGATTTTCCTAATGGAGACCATCATGACTTGGTCCCCTACTGTGTGGGTTAGGTTTTCCTTTTCCCTGCTTCGGCTGTGAGGGGTTTGCAGATCCAAACTCTTATCGTTTCTGCTTAAATTTTTGCTCGATCTTGACAGCATATCTATAAGTTGTGACCAATGAGGAAATGTCCAGGAACTCTATTTTTGTTTGAGTGTATCTATGTAAACAACTGTGGTATTTGAGCACCAGATGATGCTCATAATATTTGATACCCAATTTGGTGTGGAGAGTATGGAAAATATTGGTGAATTTTGGTATTGTGTGGTCCCTTTCTTGACATAGGTTGGTCCATCTCGTGTATTGGTCCTTGTAGCTTCCAACAGGGTAGTATTGTTCTTTAACGGCATCCCGGAAGGAATCCCATTTAGGGGCCACCAAAAAAATTGTAGATTCCTCCATGACCCTTTTCTCAGAGTAGGTATCCCACCAGTATTTAACATGGGCAATGACCTTGAGGAGTGCAAAAGTAATATTTTCCCGATTGGAAAAATTGTGGACTGAAAAATATCCTTCGAGCATATTTAACCATTTATCGATAACATCCACATCTATCAGTCCTTTAAATAATGGAATATCAAAATTTACATGTACCTTGAAGGGGGTTGCATGGCCACCTGATGAAGATGCTTGTTGGGCTCTGGATTTGATACATTTTATTACAGATTCTTGGCTTCTTTCATGATTGGGTTTCTAAGGTTTTCATACTTATGAAGTCTTCTTCTTACGGATTCTTGCAAAACCTTACTCATATGCTGTGGCACTCTTTTGATATCATTTCAACACTATTACAAGAAAATGCATCCATTTTGCTATCACTACTACCTTCAAACATCAGGCACTTCCAGCCGTGTGTACAAGCTACTAAACAGAGGTGTTCCAAATCTTATTAATGGTATCACTCATTGTAACAATGGAATGACAGTTTATAGAAATCAAGATAATGATGAAGGATTTGTGCATTGGTTAAGCTATTTGTTTTCCTGGGATATTTGTCTCTTTAACATAATGTTGATACTAAACAGAACTTACCAATACCATGTACCATCTCGCACCCAGTGAAGATATCAACGAAGCTGCTAAATTTACCCAGCTCTTAGAAGGCCAGTGAAGATATCAACGAAGCTGCTAAATTTACCCAACTCTTAGAAGGTTTGGAAGGTTTGATAGGGAAATTGATATTGAAGTTCCCAATGAAGTGGGACGATTGGAAATCCTTCGTATCCATACAAAGAAAATGAGTATTCTAAAGATGTTGAATGAATTGCAAGTACAGTATTCAAGTAACAGGGGAAAAATGATTTTATTATGGAAATGAAAAGTACAGTAATAGGGAAATCTTGAATCAGGGAGAAATGCAGTGATTATATTCTGAGTGTCTTCGTGCATACTCTATTTGTATTCATTGTGTGTTGTTTTAAAGGATTTGTATTTTTCCAGTAGTTATGAAGATAGAAGGATACGCATGGATATGTTGGAGCTGATCTCGAAGCTCTGTGCACTGAGGCTGCGTTACAGTGCATCAGGAAAAATGGATGTTATTTACTTAGAGACTATCAATGCTGAAATCCTCAATTCTATGTTTGTTACCAATGAGAATCTCCAGACTACGTTAAGCTCCAGTAACTCATCTTCCCTGCGTGGAATTGTTGTCAAGTGTGCTCTTTTACAAGCCACCAGGTTGTGGAAAGACTCTGCTTGCAAAAGCTATTGCTAATGAGTGCCAAGCCAATTTCATTAGCATAAAAGGTCCAGAATTATTGCCTCGCGTGTTTCTTTTACTAAATGTATTGCCTTCGTGTCATGAGATTAGGGCATTCAAGAATCGGTTGCAAACTTAATGGTATCGCCTATCTTAAGGGGTGGATAAGCATTCAGTTGCACATGTAATCATGCTTATCAAGAGACACGGGTAAAGGAAATCTTAAATCGATTGGGTATGTAAAACGTGTCTCATTCAAACCGTTTTGTAACTACTTGTTTATCCAGGGCGCAAAGCCATGCATTGTGGGGGATCTGGAACATTATATACAGAGATTCTGTGCTCGAGAAAGGGGGAGATAGACGGAGTATAGATTTGATAGAAGAATGGAACAGAGATCGAATCTTCGAGCACTGTATTGTTCTTATTTTCAATAAAATAGTTAAGAGTTTCATTAATACGATTTATGTTATTGCCATTTTGTTGTGAGTTATTTATTTTCCAGTATGTGTTGATTTAGAGAACAGTCTGTTGACAGAGAAGGCAGGGCCCCCTTCGATGGAAACATAGCTGTGTATATTTCATTTACAGTAGACTCCATCTTCATATTTGAACACCATCTTTCAGCAAAGATTCGATTCCAATTTACATTGCCAGTTTTCTCATTGATTTAATAGAACAGAAATAACATTTCATTTGATTGTAACAGAGGGTTTAGCATTTCAAGATTCAAGTTTAGACGTTATCTTTTGCAGCCATTGATTTCATTTTTTAGTTCAGACTACTTAACATTCAGGAACTAGCCTGGATATCTCATTAGATAGAGAAGTTTCCTTTGATTACAATAGAGGGTTTCATTGCATTATAAAATAGAAGGTTTTTGAGTTGTGTGGAGTAATAAGTAGCAAGAACTTAATTGTTTTCAGCCATCAGTGTGCAGTAGACCTTTTACATGCATGTGACCATTTTTATAGAGCAGCTTTATGAAGTTAGTACAGGGTAGTATAGAGTAGTGCAAACGAGTGCAGAACAAAGTAGAGTACAGTAGCTTCTTCCAACAAGTTTCTTTTAGCAGTTTAGAGATTATTTTGGCATTCTTTAAACCCCCTCTTCAACCCTGCATTTCATGTACTGGTTCCTCTAAGTATACCTTCCCGGGATGACAATTAAATGTTGATTCATATGGTATATATTCAGCTCGACATTTTGGCGCCGTTGCCGGGGAGTACTAAAAAGGATTGGAGAGTGGGTACTGCTGCAAGTATTTCTTTAGAAGTAAAGAGTGCTTTCAAATTCATTAGTGTGAAAGTGGTTCATTTCAGCAGTGTTAGATTACATTGAGCAACAAAGAGGTTTTCATTTTAGTAGATTTTATTCAACAGCAACAAAGTCTTGATTTCAGCAGTATTAGATTTGATTCAACAGTTGATTTCATCAGTATAAGAGGGTGTGCATTTGATTCAGTAGAAGCAAATTTCCATTCAGCAAGAGTGCATTTCATTTTATTTCAAGCTAGTGTGGGTTTCAGAATTATTATCAGTTGATGTGACTTTCAAA
>SNQJ01S0101382.1:0-13769 GCA_010110895.2 Picea sitchensis
CTCCCGATTTGGGTTTCCACGTAAAACACTGGTGTACTGTGTATGTGTGTGATTTTTTATTTCTTACTGCTCATTATTGGATAATAATTCTACATTGATATAACATTTGAAGAAAAAGGATTATAATTACGCTATTACCAATTAACCCCTCCTCTCAGTAATCCAACAATAGTTTGTTATTTCGGTGGCATAGTTTTTGAGCACCCCACAAGATTTGGGATATGGTTACATTGGATACGTATATACCATGAGCCAAGGGCTTATCCCTCAACTCTTTTTCTGTCGATTAATCCTTTAAACAAACTTAAATAAAAATGAAACCATATATAGTTAAATCACTTTCTATGGGTATAATGGTAAGTCATTGGGGTATTATGCGAGAGACCCAAGTTCAATCCTCCAGGGTCAACAAATATTTTTATTCAACCTTAGCCATATTAGACCAATGGGAGACTACCACGTGGCGGTCCCTCATTAGTCCACATGTGCCTATACAGTCATGCCAGATGTCCAAAACGGGTTGGTCCAAGTCACTACTTGATCACCCGTAAGAATTTGATGACTTATCCGTACGACCTGTATGGATATGCCACATGTTACCTTGTCAGTTGTGCCACACGTCACTCCCCTTTGACCTTTGACCCTGTTTAAGAAATTTTTTGAAGAGTCATAATGTTTTCATATGAAATCTGTTTAAGGAAATTCTTGTATCATTTGAAAGATATTGTTGATATCTACTTAATGAAGTCATTTTTTAGAGAATTTGAGATGATCAAATTTCAAGCATTTTCATATCCACTTGGATCATTCCTCCCCATTGGAATCCTTTTGGACCACCAAAAGTATTTATTACTTAATAAATAAGTGAGAGTAAAGATCCCTCACCTTCCCGATCTCAATCCACTTTTATTTGCTTGGTTTTACACATTTAATACTAACTTGAAGATATTCCACATCACCTCGATATGAAGTCATGATCCTTCTGTCAAGGATAACAACTTCATGTAGTTCATCTAAGTACTCTGGAGAAAAATCATCAATTTTAAAAACTTGAACACATTCATATTCATCCATAATCACAAGAGGCTCATAAAGCTTCAAATTCTCAAAATTCACCACTGAATACATTTGCATATAAGGTGGTAGATCTAAATGAAAGGCATCAGTACAAATCTTTTCCAAAATCTTAAATGGACCATATCAGATTGGCCTGGGATTTTTACCTTCACCCTTCATTCTATCCTTGCCAATATGTAACGATACTTGATCACTTATTTGGAATTGTTGATCAACCCGATTCTTGTCATGCCTCGCCTTGTATTTGGCTTGGATTTTATCCAATTGTTCATGTACTACCTGATGTACCTATTGGATCATTTGAATGAACCTTTCAAATTTATCTATATCATCCTTTCCATCCTCTTTATTTTATTTTCCAAAATAAAATTCCATAGGTGATTTAGGAAAGCATCCCAAACATACTTCAAAAGGAGTTCTTTGAGTAGAAGAATGCATGGCACAATTATAGTCATGTTGTAAATAGTGAAACTTTTCATCCCATAACTCAGGATGTTTATTGCAGTATCCTCATAAAAAATGTACCACTGTCATGTTCACCACCTTTGTCTATCCATCTGTCTGCAGATGGAAAGTTGTGCTCTTATTTAACTTAGTTTCCATTAGCTCCCATAAATGAGACCAAAACTATCCCAAGAAGTGAGAGTCCTGATTTGATATAATAGATGTAGGCAACCCAAAATGAACCTAAACATTAAAAAATAAAAATTATGTTGTATGTTCAGTTGTGACCTGTTTCTTGCATGGAATTAAGATACACATATTATTGAACTTGTCCGCCATGACATATAAGTAATCATGACCTATTCTGGACATTGGTAAACCCCCTATGAAATCCATGGACACACTTTCCCTTGGATGAGAAGGTACTAGAAGTGGCATATATAATCCCAAATTTCTATTGCTAGGCTTACTTAGGGAACACAATACACACCCTTTTACATACTTATAAATTTTCTCATTCATTCGAGGCCAATAACAATATCTTTGCAATTATGCTATTTTCTTACTTACCCCAAAGTGACCATAAATAAGAGATGTATGTGCTTATCTGATTACACTTTCTCTTTCATCTTTGGGTATACAAAGTTTTCCAAGATGATATAATAAATTATCATGCACATGATGATCCAATTTTTGATTTCCATGAGTTAGACCTATATATACATCTTTAAAATCATCATCTCTAGCATATTGCTCAACATAACTTTCACGAGATAAATAATTATGCTTCAATATTATAGATTAATTAATCACTGGTCTTGATAACATATCTGCAAACTTATTATGAATACCTTTCTTATACTTAATAACCAAATGAAACTACTGTAAGAAACCCATCCACTTGAAATGTCATGACTATTGTAGCTTGGTATGTGACTGAAAATATTATAATGGATGATGATATGTATGAATGATTTTCTCCTTCCCCATTAAGTAATGCTTCCATTTTTAACACTTTGTACCAATGCATACAATTCCCTGTCATATGTTGGATAGTTAAATACTTCTTGAGTAAAAGTAACATAATGATAACAAATAGGTTTACCCCGTTGCATCAAGATTGCTCCCATGGAATATCCACTCACATCGGTTTTAATCTCAAATGGATATTGCAAATATGACAGAGCCAAAAATGGTGTTGTGCTTATCTTATCTTTCAATGTGTCGAATGATTTATGTTGCTTGCCTCCCCATTGAAAGACTTGTTTCAGACCAATGCTAGGAAGAGGAGCATATCGATGAAAATAAATTTCATGTTCAACCTCCCTCTTAGGAGGAAACCATGTCGGTTCTTGAAATAGATCATCATATAAGGAATAATATTTACCAATTCCTATTTATGATTTGGATCACAACCTGACAAAGAATCTGATGCATCTTCCTCTTTTTTCTTCACCATCGTGAGAAAAAAATATTTACTAGAACTTACAAGTCTCTTCATTTATCCTGTGCCCACCAAAGAAATATTAGTTTTAATTCGGTGAGATCTGATGATATATTCAATCCTTAAAAAGGTGATATTTGTTCTCTTCACAATAGAATATGGATTTCCTATCAAATAGATATGGACTACCCAAGACTATGTTGCAACTGTCAAGAGGCACAACATCTAACTCAACCTCATCAAAGAACTTAGATGTAATTGCAAATTTGATTTTACATTGTTTCTTCACTTGCAACTTAACATCCTCACACACCCAACCTAATGGATATGGTTTCACATGAGGATTGGTCTTTAAATCCAACTTCTTAACAATTTATTTAGATATTAAATTCACTTGAGATCCACTATCAATCAAAGTATCAATATTTGTATGCTTCACTATAACCCTGACATGGAAAAGATCACTTATTTTCTTCTTATCAAGAAAACTTTCCAATTTAGCAAATTGAACTAAAGAATTATAATTAGTAGTATATCTACCTTTGCTTTCCATTGTCGTGATCTTAAATTCATCTCCTAAATCTAATTCCAGATCTTGTTGAGTTTTTGCAATAGTCTTTTGTTTCCCCTTATCCTAGAACTTCTTTGGTCACAACTCTAGATGTATTTTCCAACGTTGTTCCTCCTCATGTCCCTTCCTTTTACATTGAGTACATGTAAGTTTCTCTTTATCTTTCTTCACTGTAGATTATTTCTTACTCTTACATTTTCCTTTCGAATTTTTCTCGAACTTGTGTGGCTTCTTATCTTCAAACATATACTTTCCCTTACGAGCTTCAAGATCACTATCTTGTACTAAAAATTATTCAATATTAGTAGGGTTAAACATCAATATAGTGTGTCAAAGATATGAATACATGCTACCAATATAATTTAGAAGAGTTTCACAAGTATATAATGTGTTGGCGCTTTTCACATGTTGTAAGACCCTAGGTTCGATTTATCTATGACCAACAAAACCCACTAGAAACTGGCCCTTTCGGCATCACCTGCTTGCACAAATAAAGTATCACTTGAGGTATCTATTGGGACTGCAAGAACCAGGCTTTGCAGTAGTAAGGGAATGAGAGGAAAACAATTGGTTCATTCTTTCTTATTATGCCTGTGTGCGTAACTTTGTTCTATTCAATATTAACTTACTTATGATTCATATTCCTATTCTTGGAATATTCCAGTTTATATATACTTTATTGTTGTAACAATTATGAACATTGCACCATATTTAACCATAAGAAAAAACTATTCTATGATGCATACAACTAGAATTCATAAGAAGACATAGAAAAGACAAACAACAAAAGATTCAATATCATTTTGTTATAATTCCTTTATTGATTCTTCTCATCAACAAACTATTACATTCAAGAACTCTAGAGCCTAATCATATGGAGGAACTCTTCAATACATCTCATAGAATAAAAATTAACATGAAAAAACCCCTAATCTACCAACCTATTACATATTTATACATCAAAATATAGGGCTTAAAACCCTACTTAGTTCCTCCCAAAAACCCATTACATTGCATGGTCAGCTTATTTAACTGGTATTTTGGCTACTTTCTTCTAATTTTCAATATGCATGTTACTTTTCTATTGTTCTTGTATTTCTAGAATGTCGGGTTGTCATCCTTATGCCATGGTTTATTCTTCTGCTTTCTTCTCTTTCTTTATCCTCTATCGACTTTATTATTTTGTATGTGCATTGTCTTCCTTCTTCGCATTGTCCTCCTAGATGTGCCTTATCTACGTGCTCCCTAGATTTCCTTCTTCTTCTACGCAATTTTTCTATACTTAGGATTTTTCCCAAAAACTATATCAAAAATGAAAAAATCTTTCCAAAGCTACTTTTCCAACATGTCCCCAACATTGACCTATGGCTCGTCTCAATCCACTCAAGCCTATTGTCTGATCTTCCATTATGACATGAAGTTTTGAGATGCATCCTTTTCTACCTCCACCAATTTGATGATTGTGGCCTTTGTTGTTGCTATCTCCTATGCCCCATACATGGTCAAGTTTGTAATTTTGTCCTCTACTTCAATCACTACCTTCTTTACCTTACCTTGCACTGTGGCCAATTCTCCAATTACCCTCACTGCTTCTTCCTAGAGTGGTCCCAATCTTTGTTGAAGGATATTTTCTTGATCCCTCATTCTCTCAACTTATACATGTTCCTGCCATTGAGACAAAATGGCTGACATATGCTCCAATGGTGGCATTGTAGCTTCCATTTCTTCTTCCTAGTGTGCTTATTCTTTCACTTCTCTTAGCTTAGCCTCTATGGCCTTCATCTCCAGGTATTCGATCAATTCTTTTCACACCTCTGCATTCTCTTCACAAAGTTTTGCGCATTCTCCCTCTATCTTATTAATGTTTGCAACTATTGTCATTTCCATTCTTTCCTTGCCTTTGTGCACCTCTAGTGGTGTTCCTGGGATGCTCCGTCATTTTAGATCTTCTATTTGTGATGATAATCCCTTAATGACTTCACCGATGATCTTCACTTCTTCTTCCATGGTAACCTCTAGTACTATGGGGCCTTCTAGTACTTCCTTGTATAATTTCTATACGGTTTCTTATGTATTCTGTGCCATGCTATCGACTTCCTCTTTTTCCTTTAACACTTTCCTGACCTTCTCCTCCTATTCCTTATTTAGTTTATGGTGTGCCTCTTTGCAATAAGCCTTATATTTTCTTACTTCTCCCTCTTGAATGCCTCTTCCTGCATAATATCGACATAAGTCCAGACGACGACATTGGGGGTCATGTTTCCCATGGAGAAGGAATCATTTCTATTGGGAAAAATAATTTTGTTAAGTCTCCTCCTCCTTTAATCGTCTTCTCTATCGATAATCCATTGGGGTGTCTTGAGCTCGATATCATCCTCCTCCTTGCCTACGCCTCTTGGTAAATCCTTGGGAACCAATTTGGGCATTGTAGATGGGGCCAATTTCTGGGAAACCTCTCTTTTAGTGGGATCCTAATCCTTTTCCTCCTCGTTTACTAGAATGGATCATTCATAACTACTGAACCTGTTACCTCCTCTGTTCAAATATACGTGAAAATTTATGTCAAAAGCGATGAGATCTCCTGTACCTGGTACACTCTTAGCGCACACATATTTTTCCATATCCATATCCAAGAATTTTTTCTCGTTGGTAATGTCATGATCCATGAACTTGAGACTGAAAATCTTACCAAGCATATCTCCTTCCCTACTCACCCATGGTGGGACTAGTGATACTTCTAGTGTATCTTTCCCCTATGCTGGTACTTTGACTGGTGGCATGTCATCCATCCTTGGTGGATGGTAATCTCTATGAAAATTGTATTGTTAAGTTTAATTTGAAGCCTTGGCTACTTCCTCGATCTATGGTGTCACCACTAGTCACTTTTCCTCTTTACGCATTATTGTTGATGGTTCTCCAACTGTTGGTAGTTCCATTCGTCTTGGGTGACATGTTCCATAGCTGGCACTTTGTTTGTTCTCTAGTAGTTGTAGATCAGCTCTCGTGCACTTGGATTGTCTCTGGTTTACTCCGTTTTTCTCCCATTTGTATGCAACAATGATTTACACTTGACGATCTTTTTCTATTTTTTTACTTTTGTGCCAACCGTACTTGTCTCATCGCATGTTAACTAACTTGTCCAATCCACCACTGTGGTTGATGAGTTGTTACTTAATTGCATCTTGATTACCAAATATGTCATGTGAGTTTTCCATCGTATTGTCAATATGTCATGGTTTCCGATGGATTTTATCATTTAAGACTTATACGACTCTTTTATGACCTGTAACTCTCGCTTCATAACCGTCGTTTCCATGCTTTAATTATTTTAACGGTATTGTCATTTCCAAATTGCGCACTAGTTATTTGTTGTTTCATTTGTGTACTTTGCAGTCTATCTCGTCTGTGTATTGTATCTTAAATTGACACAATGTTATTCTGATGTGTGATGGTCATTCCTTTCATGTAAGTTCGTATGACTTGGTACTCGAACACTCTTTTTGTTTTTATTATATCTAAGTTTTATTTGATTTTCTTCCTTTTTCTACATTTATTTGTTTTTCCTTGTTTTTCTTGCTGCTATGGTACAAATACTATAATACATGTGTTATGGTGCATCCCAAATTACTGTGCAGACTGTCGACCATCTCTATAGATATTTTATTGGCTTCCATTCACCATTCCTTCAAAAAATTCTCCATTCAAGGTTTCCAACCGTGCAACACCTGTCTCTGTTACCTATTGAATCACATATGGTCCTAACTAGTGCATTCTAAACTTTCTCGAATGTTGTATAAACTTTATTTCATATAGTAGTACCATATATCCTACCTAGAACTTATTTTGTTTAATGTGTTGATCATGCCAATCCTTCTCTCTTTCTTTCTGAACCTGTTTATGGAAACCTACGACAAACCAATCTTCCTCAAGCTGTACTAATTGTTCCAATCTCTCCTCTATTGCACCAATGTTTGATAGTTCAATGATTGTTGCAATGTGTAGGCTATCTAGAATGAACCCCATAGGAATTAATACTTCCTACCCATAGACCAACTTGAAATGTATCTATCCTTTCAGCTTCTTACTTGTCATCCCGTAAGCCCATAATATTGCAGGAAATCTTGAGTCCCAATCATATCTCCCTACATTGCAAATATCCGTCAAGGCATTCTCCAATATCTTATTAAAATCTTCCACTATTCCATTGTCCTAAGGGTGATATGGGGTACTCTTTTGATGATGAATATGGAACTCCTTAGTCAATGCTACAATTGTCTTGTTCATAAAGTCTGTACCTTGATCATTGAGTAATATGAACAAACATCCAAAAATTGTGACTACATTCTCAAACAGAAACCCTACAATAGTCTCTGCGGTGCAATATGTAACTTGTGTTTCTTCTACCACCTTGTCAAATACTTTGTCACAGTGATAATGTACCTTTCCCGTGATCTTCTTACTTGTGGGTTGATTGGCCCCACAAAGTCTATGGCCCATTTCTCAAATTATTGTAATGTAACCTGTGGATTCATAGGCATTGTGTCCCTCCTAGATGGATTTCCCACTCATTGGAATACATTGCATGAATGGTAGTACTCCTTCGCATATTTATGAAATGTAGGCCACCAAATCCCTGCGCACATAATATTATGTGAAATTTCTCTCCCTGCATAATTTCCTCCGGAAATTCCATCATGAACTTCTTCAAGAATCATTGATATTTCATGTTCCAACACCCAACGTCTTACTATTCCATATGCACCCAACTTGCATAAATTTCCAGCAATTATCTGATAGTCTGTTGCTCTCATTACCAGTTGTTTCTTTTGTGCTACTTTCATCTTGGATGGAGCCATGCCTGTACTTAGAAACTTCACAATGTCCTAGAAGTAATCATCCACTATCCTTACTAAAATTAGTTGCGTATCTGGGAAGTTATCATCTAAATTTCTTGCATCTTCACCTGACAATCTGCGTGATAGATGGTTTGGTTCTGCATTCAGCTTCCCAAGTTTCACTACAACCTCAAAGTCATATTCCTGAAATAATAGTATCCACCTTCATATCCCCCCCCCAACAATGGCTTGTTGACTAAGTAATTTAATGCATAATGGTTTGTATACATCTTAAAGTGAGACCCCAATAGATAATTCTTGAATTTATGTATTGCATAGACCATTTCCAATCCTTCCCATTCTATGGTTGTATAGTTCTTCTTTGCTATAGACAACTTCCTGATTGCAAAAGAAATTGGGTAATCTATGTCTCCTTCCCCTGGTTGGGATAGTACTGCACCCAACACTATGGATGATGCATCTACATGTACATGGAAATATTTGTCCCAATCTATACAGATCAAAATTGGTGTGGTTACCCATTTCTATTTCAAGGTGTCCAACCCCTTCTGACATTCCTGGTTCCATTGAAACTTTTCTTTCTTCTTCAGTAACTTTTCAATTGGTGTTGTGATCTGCACATATCCTTTGATAAATTTCTTGTAATAACTTGTATGAACCAATGTTTCCCTCAAATTTTTGACTGATGTGGGAGGTTCTAAATCCAGAATTAATATGATCTTGGCTGGATATACTAATAGTCCCTATTGGAACACTACATTTCCCAACAAAATTCCAAATGGTGTGAAAAAGATACACTTCTTAAAGTTCAATGTAATTTGACATTGTCTACACTGATCCAACTTGAGCCTGAGGAGTTCTATATGATCCTTCAGTAGATTGAACACCGTCGAGTCATCCAAGTAGACTTCTAGGAACTTATGGATAAACTACTTGAATGTTGCGACCACTACTCTGGAAAACACTTGAGGGGAATTTTTTATTCCAAATGGCATAACTGTATACTAATAACTCCCCCATTCCATCGCAAAAGTGGTCTTGTGTCTATCCTCCTATGCAATTCTTATCTAGTGGTACCCCGAGAATCCATCTATGAAGACTAAGTTTCTTGGCCTCCTACATTCTCTAGTACCTCATCTATGAATGGTGTTGGGAATGGGCCATGTAAGCACAATTCATTCATCTTCCTTAGATCCACACAGGTCCTGATTCCTCCTGTCTTCTTGTCCCACACCACCATTGGACTAACCCACTCATATTCTTCTACCAGTTTTTATGATTCTTGCATCCAACATCTTGTCTATTTCAACCTTCACCTTCTCCTTGTACCTCTAATTTAACTCGTAAGGTCTCTGGCACACTAGCTTAGCTCCTAGTTTCAGTGGGATCTTCATCTCACCTAAGTATCCTGCTATTCCCTCCATCTCTAAACATGTCATTAAGAATAGGTCATGATATTCTCACAGTAAGTATGAAATCTTCTCAACTGTCTCATCATTCCAATAATATCCTATCTGCACAAACTTGGGATTCTTTGTCATCCCAATGTTTACCTTCCACCTCTTTATAGGCTATGTTTATGTGACATATTCAAGATATGGCCCTTATATGACTTGCTCTCCTTATTTTTCAAGTAATTGTACATTTATAGTATCCTCTTCATCATGCTCCTCCCTAGCTACATTATAGCACTCCTATATCTCATGGACAATCATCTTGGATTTGTGCGTACTGCATATTGGTACCACCTCCATCGTCCCTTCTTTTAGAAGATCTTAGTTCAAATAACATGTAGCGCTACATATATTGATGGGGATTAATGTTCAAACGTAAATGTGATTTTTAACCTATGGACCAGTTCTTCCCATTTAGTTGTCTCCCCGTGCAATTTGAATTCAAAATACTAGTTCTTAGGAATTGTGTCTAGTGTATGCATAAATATGTGCATCCATTATGTTTCCAGTACTGAACTCCATAAATACTTGCACTATTCAACATGACCCGCTGGATCACTCTCTCATGTGTACTTCTGCACAATCTTTTCTTTATCAGTACCAAACCTTATTTTCAATAATATGTTGCATTGTGACCAATATTTCATTTCCTCTATGTATGCATCCCACCATCTAGCTAGAGTCACCTTTAATACAACATCTAGTTCTAACAAAATTTTTTGTTCGAGTACCTGCAATTCAAATGCCTTTACAAACATGCTTATATTAGTTAATCCATCATACCTGGATGGATCACATAGCTATGTTCCAATCCATCGCAAGGATCGAGTGATGTGTGCACATTGTCAAGTTGACACTTCATGCATTCTTTGTTGCCAATTTTCTAGACCTTCTTCAAAATCTGATGCACATGAATTAATACTTTGGCAACTTAGCACACCATCTATTTTTGGGTTGACATAATCCTCCATCCGCACAATCATGTTATATAATTGTCAACGTCATTCCCTCTTGTTGGCTCTATGTATCTCTTTCCTTTTGATGGGTCCAAGGGTGCGGTAACTTTCAAATATCCAACTTCAAATATCATCTCCCTTCTATTCAAATTGATGATTTTCTAGTTATCAAACTCCCATTCTAGTCTCATCAGTGCTGGCATGGTTGACTGTTGTCCACGATCTCAATAACTTCAAAGTCTACCATGCTACGCACCTCATATATGTTCACATGTACTTGTGCCAAATGACCAATTGGTACTATTTTGTGTTGATTCACAAGCCTTAACTGAATAAGAGACCACACTAAATTGATTTTTCCCATCATCTCCCATGTCTTCTTAGGTAAAACATTCACGTCATACCCTAAGTCCAAGATAAAATTATCCACATCATACTCTCCAATATGCGCACTAAATATGAATTCTCCATTGGTTCTCTTCCTGCGCACTACCTGATTTACCATCATTGTGTAATGGGAGTCTCCCTACCTCGTGTGCAATGATAAATCATTTCATATAGTGTGCTTAGTGAAATTTCATCCTTCATTAGCTCTACACAACTTTTCAGGAATTATGTTAGTATGCTTACCTTTTCGGTCGATTTCTATGGCACAACGCGATATTCTACATGAGGCACAATTGATGTTGATGATCCCCAATCCACTCTAAGTACTTATTTCTTGATCTCTGATATGCCTCCCTCTCTCATTGAGGGTCAAAGGCTAGCATAGGCCCTAATGAATTCCTTACCCACTGCTCAATCTTCCTTCCTTAATTCATCATATCATCCCTTGTTCTAGATCCTCTATGCGTAACAACTCATACTCTTTGTCCTTCATTGAGTTTTTTGGCTGATATCTTATGCACATTCTAATTTAGATTTAGATTATGGTTTCCTTTGGCCTACCATTTCACAACTAGTTGAAGACAATCTTCTATCGCATGATCTAATTCTCTGCAATATGTGCATGTTGTACACATATTATGATAGTCCCAAGCCAAGTGTCTAGGTTGATTACAATTATAACATATAATTGGTCCTCTTCCACCTCTACCTCATCCTATGACAAATTTTCCTTTGTTCCCTTGATTGAAACCTCTTTGATTGTTATATTGCGGACCCCCCGCTTCTGCTGCAACATTCTCCTCTTGAATCCTGTACATATCTGATATGCACTACCACATTAAGTCGAATGCATGAAAATCCTTCTCTTCATGTCCTACAAACTTGCAAAAATTGCAAAACAAGTTCCTTGGTGTAATATGATACTTCTGTAGTAATGGACACTCAATTGGGGGATGGCCCTATTTCTTACATATCTCACAATATCCTCCTCCCAGTAATGGATTTGGTTCTCTTGTCTCCAAATACTACGTGAATGATGGGAATTAGTCTTGTGGTGGCATTTAGTCCTACATTTTGTACACTAGACTTGCTCACGTTTATCCTTTCCTTTTCCAGTTCTACCAGTTAAATGGTCAATGCAACCAATTGCATCTAAACTTGCACCATTCCTCCATTGTCTCCCACTGGAGATGATTCCAATTCCATTGCAATTTTTAGTGCCTCGAGCTACGACACAACATTCTCTTGGATCAATGGTTTTTGAATGTGTGGTAGAAGCCTTGCAATAAAGCATTCCTGATGTTGTTGATCTGGGATATGAAAATTCAGTCTACCCATCACATCCTTAAATATCTTGTCAAATTCCCATACCGGAAGTGTTTGTACATGTTTAATATCCTTCATTTCTATGATGTACTGTGACTATGAATTTGGCTTCTTGAACTCCTTCAACGGTGCTTGCTTAATCTCTGCCAAATTGTTGTCATGTATTGTAGGTGCAATGATCTGCAACTTCATATACCATACTAATGCATTGCCTGTAAATGTTTTTTTCTAACTGCACAATCTTCACAGCCTCATCTTGGACATTGTTTATGGCCCAAATTGTCTCACAGACAAACAAGTGTTGTTCCAGGTCCTCTGACCCAACTCCATAGAATTCAAGAAGTCTAAGAGTATTGTCTACCCCTTACATGTTTCTTTGTGTATTCCCCCCTCTTGGTGATGCTGGTTGACTTTGATTCTAACTATGACTCTTCACACTACTTCCACTACTCTGAGTGATACTACTCTGTCCTCCTTAGCTAGCTACAATTGCTTTTGACAAATATTCAACCGTTATTTCTAATTTTGGTGATGCAAATAGGTTTGTGGATTCAACACATGATCCTATATGAGTAGGAATTACTGGCTCTTCTATTACTGGACTGGACTGAAACCCCTCTTCTTCTCCTCCTATATATGGTATCTCCATTATTTAGACTAGTGTGTAAGGTTATCTCCCCTTGGGATCATTGCATGAATCTCCTTTCTTAGCCCTGTTATAGGACAAATCGGTATATGCATACATTAACAAATCTCCCTAGATCCATCTAGATCTAGAAAAAAACAGGATAGGACATGGTGTTTTCCCTAAGTTACAATCATTGAATTTGTCATCGAAGAAGGAATAAGTGACATACCTTTAGATATCGCTTCCTTATGTCTTTTTTGTCCCTGCTTCGCTTCAGTAGCCTTGTGATATCAGATCTAAAACAACACAAATCGAACAAGGTGAAAGCAACAATAATACATTCAACGAAGACCTAAACATGTGATCAAGGAGTCATGTAATAAAATAAGAGTGATTTTATGGGAAAGGGACATGCCACTGTATTTATATTAAATGAAAGTAGAAGATACAACCATATTTCCTTGATGTCGCAAGATTCCTTTCGGTGGTCCTTCGTTCCAACACACACACTTTATCCACACTTGCATGAAGAAGATCCACTATGGCTTGATGGACAAATGGAGGCCTCAAGCATCAATTCAAACAGGATTCCTCACACAATTCTGAATCTATTCTTTCATCAATTC
>SNQJ01S0101384.1:9906-32562 GCA_010110895.2 Picea sitchensis
GGGTGGAACCCTTGGATCAGGTAGTGCATCCTAAAGGGCACGTCGCGATCTCAATGGGTAATTGAATAAACCTAGTCGGCCTTAAACTGAATGATGTGATAAGTAAGATTTAAAAACAATTTTTCTATAATGAAAATGTCGCCCAACCTAGTGAAATTAAACCTAGGTCTAAGTAGAACATGTGGTCAAAAAACAATAATAATAAATAAACATGTAACAAGAAGAGGGCGTAAGAAATTCAAATTACTTATTAAAGTCAAAATTCTAATGGAGGATTAAAATTATAAAAAGGGAAATGGTTGTTCTTATCTACTTTTACTAATTTAATTTTAGTTAAAAAGAAAAGAGGGTAAATGGTTGTTTTATCTACACTTGCTAAATTAATTTTTAATTAAAGAAGAAAAAGGGTAAATGGTTGTTTTATCTACACTTGCTAAATTGATTCTTAGTTAAAAAGGAAAAAGAGGGAAACTTAAAAGAAATAAGAAACTTAAAGAAAAAGGGGAAACCTAAAGAAAAGGGAAAACGTAAAGAAAAAGATGAATGTCTAACTTAGTAAGGAATCTTGCCTTGGGAGCCTGCTATTTATAAACTCAACTAGGAATTAAGTAAGGTGTAAGTCATTTAAGATTTTTAAGGGAATATTGGGACACCAAGGAGCATTTTTAGGAATGCTTGTAGGTGGGTGAGGGAAATAGGAATATTTAATTAATTAATAAAATTGATTTTCTGGTGCAACTAGGGGATGGGTGACATGTGTACGGGGGATGTTTTTCCTAATTAAAATTAATGAAAAAGTAATTTAAAGAGAATTTGGGAAACTAATTACTTAAAAACACTATAAAAAGGATGGAGGAAGAGGAGTATGGATCTCATATTTTTTTTTAACGTTACGCTGCTGAATTTTTCCTTGACTGAACTTTCTCTTGTGGGAGTTGGGATACCCAGCTTGGGTAACGAGTGGTAGCACGACCTTGCGAGGCGAGATGGGTGCTAGCAATTCTCTGGTATTGTGTGTGTGGCCCCTTTGTGGCTCAGGGGGCTCAGGGGTAAGAAGAGTACCCCTAGTGTTGTATCGAAGGTACCAATGAGGTCACATCGATTGACAAGCAGGAGGTGGATGGAGCGCGCACTGGGACAAAAACTTCAAGGCATTCACGTTTGGCTAAGGTACGCCTATTAAAGTTTTCACTTACAATGAATTTAATTTACACATGTTATTTTTTTGTGCTCGGATGAATATTTCATTGCCATGAGATTTCGTTCACCTGCTTTCCTACGGTATTTGGATTTCCCTTGCTCGATGTCTTCTGAATTGATTTTTGTGGCGAACCCAACCTCTGTTTGCAATGAATTCTCTGCATTTGTTTTTGTTCATTAATGCGAAGAAAATGTGAGTTTTTATATTTCATCCCTTATCCCTTTAGTTGTTAGTCCATGCTTGACCAGTTGGCCAGGAGTCGAATCGATGGTCGTCACTCCAGTGTTTAAATACCTATAGATTCAAATGCCCTTCTTTATTGTGCATGGATAACAATTGAAAGATAAATTTCTCCCAACTATCTATCCCTTACTTGTCTCTTCATCTTTCTCTTATGATTAATATCTAATCTTGCGCTTTCTTGTGATTGAGTATCTCTGGGTTTGTTTGATTCATCTCTGATTGATTCATTTCTGCGATTTCTTGGTATATCCCGACACCTTGTTTAGTATCATCTATGTGATTTAATGATGTATCCCAGTTCTTTGTTTGGTATATTGACTGCAATTTTAATTTATATTGACAAAGAATTTACCTATGCTCTAGCGCAACGATCTTTTTCTTCTCCTGGGATTGAATTTCATTTGATTGGCGACTTTATTTTACTCTAAGATTTTCCTTTTATAGCCAGCATATTACCCAACCTTCACACAAGATTCAACCATGTTTTTCATGGCATTTTTACACAGTATGCAACCAAGTTATTTTTGGGGAATATCACACAACTCTTCCTCCACAATGTTTCTCGACATTCTACACAGCTTCTACTCCACGAAATTCCTAGCTTCCTACACAGTTTTCCGCATGATTTTACTGGCTTAAAGCACCATCCTTATTCCACTATTTACCCAAATATTAAATGAAATGTATATAATTTTGTAGATTTCACACATCGATTATTACCACTGTGAATCATTACACAACGAATAAATTATTACACAACTGGCATATATTAATTTCGTAGAGTTTTTAATTTCCTCTTGAATGTATTTAAACACAACGAGTTTGCAGATAGTAACATTTGTAATAATTATCATTATGTTTGATTGACAATGTGTTAGCAATATGTTTGATTGGAAGCGTGTTGGAAAATAGAGTTAAACGAGAGAGATATTAAACTATGCAATTTATAAATATTTTACCTAGCTTTATCGTTATATTACTCTGTGATTTACATTTATTTGAATGGGTTTGATACCTTGGAATTGCTTGAATATGTATCCTATTGTTAGTTAGAAGCGTTTGACTTTCATCATATTTTATAATCTTCAATTCAGGTATTAATGGACAACATTGCTATGCATCTCTTATACAATGACCTTATATATTTCTGATAGCAAATCATGTATTTTATAGATTCCTTAATGGTAAAAACCTCTACGTTTTTATTTATGCTAAAACACAACGAACTTTAAACCCCATACAAATGCCTGATAGTGATTTAGACTTTCTCTAAACTCACCAATCTTGACAACGATTTTGCCCAGGTTATACAACTAGTTACCCATTTTGTAAAACAACATATGGATGGCTTGGCCACGTTTTTCATGTAGATACAATATCATTTTTAGTAGGCAACGAATTGTTAGTTGTATTATGATTGTGTAAATGATGCATTCGTGACTATGCAATTGTTGTGTTGTAACGATTGATAGTATCATGGATATCAATATATTAGATAGTAATATCTCATACTTAGACAACAATAATATAGTCATCATTGTCGAAGATTTAATGAGAAACGTAGATCACTTTTAATGTTAAGTAGTTCACTATTTTAATCGATAGTGTATATTTGTTGTCAAGCGTATTTTGATTTTGTTAAGCACATTCATTAGCTCACCTTTATGATAAAATTTATGATAATGATAGAACTTATAGTAGTTCACTCCTTCGCACTTAGACATCATGATTAACATAAATGGGTTATGGTTTGTGGGCGAAGTCATTTAATATCTTACACAATTTAATTTGGGGATGTGATATTGCGTCTTGTTGACCTGTTGCTAGGGTGCATGGGTATAGTCTTCTTGTAGGTTAATTCAGTCTCCTAGCGCATTTAATTTTTCTTGGGTTACTGGTCTAGATGTGTTATGTTGCGCCAGGGTTACCGTCACACCTATCTCCTTGTGAAGGCATGATTCGTGATGAGGGGATCATTGCACATGCTGATGGACAGAGGAAAATGATAACCTAGCCAGAGTCAGTCCTTCCCGATGTGGGTGTCTGTTCATTGTAATTAATGTTGGTGCTTGGTTGTAACGCCTTAATGCATTGGGTTTTGCGCACTGTAGAGGTTTATAGTTACTGGTCGTCGAGGCCGTTGTGTTGGGATTGTGGATGTTGTCCTTTAGCTTCTAGGCATTGTATTGCTTGTGTTGGGTGAGTTTTCATTTTTATTGTCTATTGTGTCACATGTTTCATTCAATTGCATGATGTGATAGTGTGTTGAATCATTTTTTTTTGTTGCCTGATTTGCGTGCATGTTTTCATCGTCAAGTTTTGTTTCTTAACAATTGTCGTTGTTTCCTTCCTTCATTAAAAAGATAAAAATAAAAATTTCACTTTCTTTCTTCGCTTGTAGTCGTAACGATGGGGTCGTTACAATTCTAGAAATACTAAAAATGTTACATTTGAATATGAGGAAACTTCAAATGAATATGTTTTTGAGATTAGTCCCAATTAATTTATCCCTCATTTTCACAAGAAGAATAAACAAGAGAAACTCAAAAGAGCAATGTGTAACATCCTGCTCTACTGAGAACATTTTATCGAATTATTCTTTGAGGGCACTTGCATGAAAGTGATCCAATTATAGTACAATGTTATCTGTTTCGACTATGGATTTTACATTATGATGTTGATGGGTTGTGATTTATTTCTACTTGATATATGTATTGACAGATGATATTGACGAGTTTACCTGAGTGTGCAGAACACATGAAAGATTATAGATGTTGATGGCATCAATGGACCTCCTTGGACTCCAGATTTATTCAGGGAGTGGATTTTATTTATTTGAGTATTTCATTTTATGCATATGTGACATATGATTGATTATAGTATGGTTTTGTATATGGATCATTGACAGTGTTTTGTCACTGGATACACTGAAAACCTGACATTGAGGGAGAGGTGTGGCACAGTCCCTGACACAACCTACTAGCACTCCCTCCATGAATCGATTTGTAGGTTAACGATTACCTAGTTTCAGAGATCCATGATGTCACTAGGGTGGATTGAGACAGTCACTCACAAATATTTCTAAGGGTAGTGAAATAAGGTGGAGTCCTTATTCCTTAGAATCCCTTAGTCTCTGAAAAAGTTGATCGATTGGAGTGTTGACTCCAAGGATTGTAAAAACTATCAAAACCAGTCAAAAGGCGAGTGGCACCTTTGGAGCATGAGAGTGCATCTTGAAGGGAATGTCACATATATTAAAACCTTGAGTCAATGAATCTAGGTGTCCTAGAAAACAATAAATTGATTTGACATTGTTAGATTTAAAATAATTAATTAATGAGTAATTTTATTAATTATAAATCCCCATAAAATTCTAAGCTTATTCTAAGACAAAGCCTAAGTCTAAGTTTAGTTAGGGGACTAAAATAAAATGTTAAATAAAAAAAAAGATTAGAGATAAATCAATCTAAAGAAAAATTGAGATAAATATTAAGATTTGATATAATGCACATGTGTGCAAGAAAATACTAAAATGGAATTTTAAAATAAGAAAAAAATAAAGTATGAGAGAATAGGGTACACATAGAATGGTATCTAGAGTCTAGCTACCACTATTCTAACTAGAATAAGACTGTTATTTTAACTCTAACTTAGATTTAGTAAGGAGACATTCATTAAATGAGAATATGGGGAATAAAGAGACAACTAAGAGTTATTTAATAAACACATTTGGGAAATGTGAGGGAAATTGACTTTTAATTAAAATAAAATATGTAATTACTTGTGCAACTTGAGGAGAGGGTGACAATTGTGAGGATGAATAATTATAATTTATTTAATTTAAAAAGTTGATTAATTGGGCATGTGTGTATGTGTCACTGAGGAAATTTCTATAAATAAAATGGTCTATATGGCAAATGGACACACTTATTATTGATAAAGTTATGTTGCCAAAATAATTTTGACTGATTTTACTTGTGAGAGTTGGGATACCAAGATTGATATAGAGTTGTAGATCTACCTTGCAAGTCAAGCTTGGAGCTAGAGTATTTTTGTTTTGTGTGTGATTGGCCCCTTTACGGCTCAGGGGGATAAGGGGGAAGAAGAGTATCCCTAGCATTGGTTGGGAGGTACCGGTGAAGTCTCAAGGATTAGCAAGCGAGAGGCAGGCATGAGCATCACTTGTTGAAGAAAATATTTGAATATTGCTTCATCGGTTATGATATTCTTATTCTGAGAATTGTAATTGCTTTAGATTTTAAATGTTAAATAGAGTTTATAAATAGTTGTAATCTGTGTTGAATTTTAAATTCGAGTAGACTAGATCCTTGATGGATTATATGAAAAATAGAAAGTGAAATTGGTATTCATTGCATTTACCATTCTCTGCTAAGAAATACAATTTTATTTATTATGTCACCTTCTAAATTTTTAATCCATTCAGATTCTCCATTCTCGATGTTATGTGGATTTTCAATGAATTGTGCTTAAATAAATTTATGATAGTTAGTAGATAGGTATATACAGAAAATGATTCATTTGGATCATTTTTTGAGTTGAATGCAAGAGTATTTATTACTTTTTTTAGTTGAATATTTTTCAACAAATTTGTAGATTCACAATCACTCTGTAAATGGTAGTTGTTGTTAGCTAATATCAGATCTAATTGAGTCTTCATGGAGCATAGTTTTAAGTCTATATGTGTTGATTGGAAATTTATATATTTATATATTCTCCAGAAATATCCTTGATCTGGAAGGATTAAATTAACCCTTGCAACTACCGATTTTGTTTTATAAGGTTATGAGATGAATACGTTCTTGGGAGATCATTCCCTATTTCATGAGTCAATTTTTTATTGTAATTTGGTTACTCGTTATGTGTAGAAACATTTGTACTCATTGGTGTTTTCCTCGTAATTTACTAATCTGAACCCAATTATTTTCAAATTAAATCGATACGAGGCTTACATTGTTTTAATCCAAACATGTAAATCATCATTGGGTGATTCCTACTAGGTACAAAAAATATAATTTTTTTGCACATGTGTGCATTCATTACCGTTCTAAAATAAATTTGATTTGCTTGGTGAGGAACCTTTTTTCTGGAACAAAACGTCTGCATATTGATAAATCAAAATTTTAAATCCCTTTAGCATTCACATCCGAAATTTAGATGCTTGAGTACAGTTCTAAAACCTTGATCAGTGGGATCTTCCAGTAGCTCCCAGGGTGTCGAACTTGGGTGTTGTCAACTATTGAACTACCCAGAACATTGATTTGAGAGATAGTTGTTCCTTTATTTTTTGAATTTTAAATGTTGAGTATTATAATTCATGGAATGAAATTGATGCTAAAAAGAATTATGACTTTCATGAGCGCCTCTTTAATTAATTTAATATTCCTTCCTTAAGCTTAACCATTTCTAATTTCCTCTTAGTTGCATGTTAATTTTATTTGAATTTATCATAAGCTTGGGTTTCATTTGAAATTCTGTGAGTGTCGGATTAGGTGTCGGGATCAGTGTCAAAACATGTCTTATCACGGGGAATTAGATTAGGTTTTGTATATAAATCTCTCTCTTGAAAATAGCGGTGTTAATTAACTTGTTCGTGTCGGGTTTACCCATTTTCAGTTAGATTCTTTTAGTAATGATTTTCCTCATTTCTAAAGCCTCTTTAATTAATTTAATATTCCTTCCTTAAGCTTAACCATTTCTAATTTCCTCTTCGTTGCATGTTAATTTTATTTCGAATTTATCATAAACTTAGTTTCATTTTGAGGTCTGTAACGAGTGTCGGATTAGGTGTCGGATCAGGTGTCAAAACATGTGCCGCATGCAGGGTCAGATTAGGTTTTGTATATCAATCTCTCTCTTGAAAATAGCGGTGTTAATTAACTTGTTCGTGTCGGGTTTACCCATTTTCAGTTAGATTCTTTTAGTAATGATTTTCCTCATTTCTAAAATAGTGGTAACATTCGTAGAGATAAATATGAGAGTGGTGAGTTCATTATTGAATTGATTGTCTTGGCATACACACGTTCACTCATATTTTACCTATCACTTCCACTTCTTGACAAACCCTGCATCAAATTCATTGTCCCTTACTCTAAGGCTATGCAATTAATAAAATTTCTTTTGATGCACGTTGAATTTAATTTAAATTATCAGAAAGTAGTGTCGGACCTAGGAACGAATTAAGTGTCGGATTAATGTCTGGATTGAGTGTCAGATTAAGGTCTGGAATGAGAGTCAGATTAAGTTCTGGAACATTTTTTTTATTTTTCTGCACACCGGATCAAGGGATGGGATAGATTTTGGAACTCCTTCTTTGTTCCTTTACTATGGAGATGTAATTTAGCATCTGAATAATCTTATTGTTAATTTAGATTGGGTCTTCCTAAATTGTTAAACGGATTGTGAGTTAACTTTGAGTGCTTTACTTACTATTTAAATAAGACTTGGGTTTCCTTAATTTTAATGGATTGTAAGTTAGTAATGAGTGTTTTATATATTGTTAAAAGGTTTTTGGTATTACTCTAATTCTTTTAAATGTATATGTTGGGAAGTTTGACTTCTATCATTTACTTATTACGATTGATGTTCTTAAAGTCTTTATTGGGATAAGTAAGTGGGTATACAAAGTCTTCTTATTTTTCTTCATCTGTTTTTGGATATTCTTAGTTATTTTAAATGGGTTTCAAAGTGGGTGGACGTCTTATCATTTATTTTATGATTTTCTTATAGTTTTTAAAAGGAAACTTAAAGTAGTGATAAATCCTTTATGTATTTCTTAACTAGATTTGTTCTTCTTATGGATCCCATTGGATATATAAATTAACATTGATTCATTATGATTGTACTTGCACTTATGGTTCTTATTAATATTTATGTATTATTTTCTTATTCAAAATTACACTTAAGCATTGCTTGAAGGATTGATTAAGTATAGTAGATTATTATTTTCACTATGATGAATTGATGGTTAAGTATGTTGATAATTCTAGTTTTGAATAGCGGTGTATGATTGAATTAATGGGATTTAGATACTTCAATGCTCAGAACAACCGTCAGTCCTGAGACCTTAAGTGGTCAAAATCAATCGGATGAATGTTGGACTTGAGCGTTTCTTATGTGTCTTGGAGGTCCTAACCATGCAGTATAGGTTGGGGGGGTAGGTTCCTTATGTTATATTTATAAGATATAGTTGATTGATTAATAGTGATGTTTCTTTCAGTTGATTGTGATAAAATTGATTGTGTAATTCTTAATATATGTTATGATGCATTTTCACTTGTACTAACATTTGTTCAAGAAAAAAAAACATATTTACCTCTTTTATACATCAATAATTTTTTCCATAATGGAGGGGTCTCTACACGATGGCCAAGGATGATTCCATTCATATTGAATATGAAGAAATCATTGATTTAGATAAAACCCATTTAAATCATAAGACGAAGAAATAAAATGTTGTTGATGATGAAGAAACCATCATTAGATCTAAATATTATAATGAAAGTCCTAAAGGTAGCAGAGAAATAATAACACCAGGTGTTGATCTAGAGGATAGTATTATAAAAACAAAACAAAATTCCATTCAACATAGATTGAGGACAGTAAACTTAGTTGTTGATGCCCATGCAATTTAGTTGAATGTGAAACAAATTTATAAACCCAAAGAAGGGAAAGAAAAATATCAAATTGGAAAACCACATCACTTATAGGTAGAATCCATATCCACATGTGGTTGACTACCTAGTTCTTTTTTAACCAATGGAAGTTCCTAGCAAGGATGAATTTGAAAGATAAAAATGTTTTGACGATAAATATTATGTGATTGGAGGAAATCATTCTACAGAGGCTAAAAGAGAATTTATGAAAGAATGTTCTAATAAACCTCTTGTTATATAGTCAAATGCATAATGTATGTTGGTTTATCATATTCATAAGAAAAGTTATTGTCATTGGATCTTAACAAAGATACTGAGTATAGGATGTCCATGAATTTCAGTCAAAGGGTTAGGTTTATTCATAATGATTTTTTCTGAAATATGTCACGGGGCGATATAAAATGTTGATGGGAAGTTTCAGAAACAATCTTCTATGGAAATAGGCTTCCCAATTACTGATGAAAATGAAAAAGAAAAAAACTAGAAAGGAAGTGTTGTATTCAGAGTTGTGGATAGTTATTTTCAATTGGGATTTAGAACAGGATAGGTATGACATTTGATAGATGATACCTTCATCCTATGGGAAAATATTAGTATAAAAAATCAGAGAGTTAAGAAGGCTAAACGCTTAATATGTAACACAAGTAAGACAGGTCTTGAAATCAAGAATCTACCAGAGGATATGACTACAACACCTTGGATAATGACATAAGGAGTGAATGATGAGAAATTTATTATAGCTATATTGTCACATGTAAGTTCAGTTGAATTGTCAATGGAAGAAATGTGTGATGAATTTTAAAAGTAAGTTTGTTGAGTTATTTTTTTTTATGTTAGGACAAGAAAATTATTTTTTTCACTTTAACTTATAAATCTTCTAAGTATTTTATTATATATATCGTTATAACATTATTTATTTTTTCAATTTATTCACAAGGTGTATACTTGAATACATGAGTAAATGGTGAAGATATTGAATGAAGAGAGTTGGGACGACGTTAAGCTCAACTATCCAGATTGAATCTCTACAACAATATTGAAACAATTTTTTGTTGCTTTAAAAAATGTATGTTGATTTATTTCATTCATATTATTCATTTTTAGATTAATTTGTTTCTATTTTATTAGTTATATATATATATATATATATATATATATATAACTATATGTTTGTTTGTTTCATTAAATATTCCAAACAAGAATGCAGTGGGAGTACCTAAAACCTTCAAAAGTTTTATTCAAAAAGCCAAGTTTGAAAGAGAAAGAAGGAAACTTGTTCGTATTGTTGAACTTGATGACACCCTTGATCACTACATTTGGAATGGCCTCGACACTATTTAGTATAGTGTGATATTAGGTGATTGTGAAAAATTTGCAAATATTGTTCCTAAAAGAGAATAATCTCTAGTTATTACATATATCCCTCATGGTTATAATATCCAAAACATTGGATATGATACTGATCTTTATACTTACCAAGATTTCAATAAAGTGGTTATCGGATTTATGAAAGTTACAATGTCACCATTTTGGAGATTTCTGTATTTTCATTCAGACACATAACAAGGATTAGTACAATCAATTTTCAAGTTAAAATAAAAGACAAGGATGCAACGTATCTTGTAAGATATTGAAAGTATATGTTTAGCGATTAAGATTAGAAATCAATTTTATTAATTCACAAGTTAATTGAATTTTCACTTACTTATGTTACATGAACAAGCCTAATGTTCATACCTCCAATAGAGAACCATTTACACATGATATTGAGAGTAGACATCTTGTAACCTGGACAAAAGAGGACTTTATAATTATATTCTTGTAAATGTAAAGGATAGAGGGAATGCTAGTAATTTAATGGTTTACAGTGTTGTGGTTAGAAATCTAACCTATGAGGAAAATGATTTGAAAGGAGAGATGATTAACATTTATCAAAAACCACAAGCATTAATTGATTATCTTATAGATACATTTTCAAATGAATGAGATTGGGTTTTTTATTTGTTTTTGGGTTCAAGTAAGAATTATGATCTAACAATTATGAAACCATACTTTAATATTTATTATTTTTAATTTATATAATTTTACATTATTCAACTTAATTATTTATTTTATATTTGGTGATTAGGTACAACACTAGTGTGGTGCTTACAGAAAGGAAGAAATTCCATAGCCATTAAAAGTGACCCACTACCGTGTGGTTTTATTCAACAAAGAATAAATTGTATTCCATATCTTCCAAGTCAACAAAGAATTTTGGTGTTAAGAAGCTTAGAAAATGGAAATATAAGGACATTCAAGGATATAAAGAAGAATATTTTAAAACTGGAGGGTGTATTGTCATCCCTTACATCCACAATATCTCTAATTTAGTAGTGAAGAAATTCTTCCTTAAACCTTGGACTCAAATCCTCATTCTACCTATTTTTAAATGTGGGGATGAAAAAAATACCTCTAATTATAGGAACATTATTATTACTCCCATTTTAGCTAATTTATATGAATTTATTTTGGAAAAGAAGATCTGCATATGGATAGAAAGCCACAGAAAAATAGCTAAAGGATTGCTTGGATGTAGTAGCTATAATTCAACTATGTACCTCCTTGTTACATTTAGGATCATTATGGAGGAGTTTGACAATAATAAAACCAATCTAATTTATTTTTTCATTGTCTTTAGAAAATATTTTGACACGGTGTCTAGGACTAACCTTTGGAATAGATCAGAAAACATAAAAGTTCCCTTCGAGTTGAGAGATATTGTGATACTTGGTTATATGAGAGAGATATTGTTAATTTTGGTAATATTTAGGGATATTTAGAAGAAAATAATTGTAATATAGGAGTTAATAAAGGTTTCCCCTATCCACTATCCCCTATCCCCTATGTCGTTTGTCATATACATTGGTAAGGTAGAGGGTTGTTTGGAAGAAAAAGGTTTTGTTGGCCCATCTCTCACTGGTATAGTCATCATCATTCTTCTTTATACCAATGATATTATTCTTATCTGAGGAGTCCCTCTAATCTTGACATGCAACCAAAAATTATAAAGGATTTCTACTCTAGTACATGTATGATTGTTAACACTGACAAAATAACGGTTATGGTAATTGAATTAAAAAAGTTACTTATGATAAATTTTTGTATCAAAACAACATCTTGGAAGAAGTGACTTCATACAAATATATCAAAATTGATTTTCATTACACGATTAATTGGAACTATAGGATGAATGGAGGGTGGGAATCTTATTATGGACTTGAAAACAATTGTAAATCAATGGACCTGTGTGTTACCTTTGGCTATGGGATAAGAAGAAACTTCTATTTGAGACTCTTGTCAGTATTTTTATCTTATATGCTTGTGAAGTTTGGGGCTGCAACATTTCTAGAGAATCGTGGAGAAAGGTGGAGAAAATCTTAACGTGTTTTATAACTCATAATCCCAAAATAACATACAATACACCATATCTGATTCTCCTTATAGAAGTGAGTCTTTTCCAATTTTAGAGCATGGGTATGACTAGGTACCTAATGTACAAGAACAAGATAAACAACATGGAAGGAAATATGTTTCCTAAAATTTATTCAAACTCCATGAAACCTACTTGTGGCTCAAGCGATGTTGGCATAAACTTGCCAAGTCTTGGATAAATCATTGGAGGATAAAGAAAGAGGCCACTTTCTAAAATAACAATAATATTAAAAATATTACTACATCTAGATTTAAGGAGAAATTGTGGTGTGAAAAGGAAATAGAGAATAAAAGAAAATTAAGATACTATAAGATCAAAAGTATATTTTTCTTTTACACTATCCTAAACAAGAAAATCGACATTGTTAAAAAAAGAAAAACAATTCACAATCTACATAGTAAAACATGGTGTTGGAAAATTCTTAAAACATCATAGCTTGAAATAATTTTTCATTTTTGTGACACTAAGAGGGTTGAAGATGAAAAAAAAATTCTCAAAGAATGTCCTGCACACCCACATTAGATTACAATTTCAAAGTATTTGTTATAATAACAACCTTACTAACCTTTTAACTCATCAAAACTATGGATATTTAGGAACATATCTCTTAAATATTTTCGAGATATTTAGAAACAAGTGATGTCACCTTGCGTCTTGTCGACTTGTTTATTGGGTGATTGGGTATAGTCTTCCTGTATTTATTGACAGATGATTCAGTGTCCTAGCGCGAGGAATTTATCTTGGGTTAAAGGTCTAGATATGTTATGGTGTGTGTAATGTACCCCAAATTCACCATAAAAAAAACAATTCTATGACATAATTCAATTTCGTTTAAGTTTAGAATTTAAGAGAAGGTAAGATTCATTTATGTCCATAATGAAATTATTACACTAGTCTAGTTTACTTTGAACAAAAAAGCTTATGTGGATAAATTTTGTCCATAATTCTATCACTTCCCTTAACTCTTAAACTACTCCAACATACTTATATGTATATAGGAAATATATAAACTTAGGTCGAAGGAACCTTTGAGGTTCAGAGAGTTAAAGCTCAGGGTTGTGCACAACTGTCATTAGATCAAAAGGATCTGGGCACACAAAGTTTAACCTCTGAGAGATCGTGCAGGAGAGCAGCTGAAATGAATGGTGGAGAAACTTCAGGGAGAAGTACCGAAGTTGCAAGAGTCATTGGATCTTGTATAGAAACGAGGAGATTAGGGTTGAGTGTCTTCCAACACTCTAAGGCGTTGAATTTTCGCTATTTCAGAGTTTGGGGTTTGGAGCAGCAAGTGATTATGGAGTCACTGCATTGTGAACTCCTGGTTCTCTAAATCACGAAATGATCGACACCGTTCCTCAAGGAGGACACGTGGTGAGTGGTATAGGTTCGGGGAAAATCCCGAAAGGTTGTGGATCGTCGGTCCAGTGTGATCGTGGTCATCGGTTCAAGACAAAACTAGACTGTTGATCTCTCAAGGGGTATATTTCGGAATTTCGGGGTAGTAGCACCAGGTCACATGATCGGTCGTATTCTTCAAGGGACAGAGAATAGGAGGAACGCTTGCATCGTGATTCTCCAAATCGCAAAAAACTAATAGTGCTTTGACGTTAAGTGCGTGGTCACAGAGTGATGGTCAAATGGACGAAGGCTAAGGGCGATCCAGAACCGTTAATCCCTTTTCGACATTTCAGCGACCAGGAGTTGGAAGGACAAGGAGTCTGGTATTGTCAAAGTAATTATTTATGCACATTTAATTATGCTTTTAATTGCAAGGTTGGATCTTCATGACTGCTAGAACAGTAGGTTTTTTGACTATCTACTATGTTCACGTATAAAGGCATATATTACTGTAGGGAATTCACTTTAACTCTCCATTTACATCTATACTTATTTCCACCTATAAGTATGTACATACCTATAGCTTTCTCTAAATATATATAGAGTGATTCACTGTCATAGGTATAGTTTCATCTTGATTCTAGTTTAATAATTGGAAAGCTCAGTTACGTGCTACGGTCCTGCATCTTTACTTACAGAAAATATAAACAAGCAAGTATATCTACCTAACTTGGGTCTCATTCTTACACACCAGTAGCTTACACATCAAGCATAGTTAACTCGAAGGATCCCATCTTGTTCTCTATGGTTTATGCCATTAAACAATAGTCTAATTACAAAATTTCAAATACTTAAAGGTGTATGACCTCATGGCATGCAGAAATCTTCGGAAAAAGCGCACTAAAAATCTGCTTAATTAGTTTAATACTTTCATATACAATAATTTATGTACTTGTCATGCCCTGTACACAATGTCTTGTAATATGATCTGTTATTTCTATTCTACCTCTATCTCGAATGAAGATCCTCCATCGTTTCTACCAGTCCATTCATTACAGTATTAGAGTTGTTCCTATAACAAATAATTCCTACTATGTTCCTACAATTTTGTGAAAAAGCAGAGGTCAATCAGGTTTCGGTGATTACAAATGCCGAACACAAAAAACGAAAGACCATATTATTTGCCGAATCATGAAATGCAGAAATACTGTGGGCCCAACACTTCGGGGTTTCAGGGTTCAGGATTTCATGATTTCAAATGCCAAACACCAACACACAACAACTCCTGAATTGCGAAAAAGTGAATGGAATGTGAGACCAACACTTTTGGGTTTCGGGGTTCATGATTTCGTGATTTCAAATGCCAAATACCAACATACAACAACTCTCGAATTAAAAAAATGTGAATGGAATGTGGGACCATCACTTCAGGGTTTCGGGGTTCGGGATTTCGGGGTTTACAAACACCTGATGCACAAACAAAAAGAAATAAGAAATGCCGAATTGTGAAATGAGATTAGGGTGTGGGCCCAACAATTTTGGGTTTCGGGGTTTGGTAAAGCAAAGGAACTCGGCATATATGTAACAAGAAAGTCCCGAATGCCGAAATATCAATTTTATATTTAATCTCTTTTTTAAAATCACACGCTCCTACAAATAAACTCGGAATAAATAAATGACCGGGTTTGTAATTGGTAAAAAAAAATGATTATTGTGTTTTCTCAAAAAATGAATTTATCAAGAAACAAAATGAGTTTACAACTCAATAACATAAAATCATAATTGTAGAGCAAACCTCCAAAATATGGAATAATCAAATCAATTCGGGAAATAATTCAAGCTATCTCACCCTCTGTGTCTGGAATTAAAATATGATTTAAGTATTTATGGGAACAAAACTTGCCCCTTCAACCTTAGGAAAAATTAAATCAGGGCGGTGACGGTATTTGGTTGCCTGCAAGGCTAAGGCGGCCACCGCTTGACAGTGAACCCTCACATATTGAAGGGTCAAGATGGCCACCAATTCATCGTCATAAAGTGGTGAAATGATTACAAACCAATAAGTTTTTTCTATTACAGAAATGGATTATGACACAACAGATTTCTCCCATGGAAGTACTTCAATACAGAATTAACATATACATATCACTAGTATAAATGATTATTTAACACAGAGAAGGAGTAGATCAACATATCTAAACCAGTTTCATGGGAAGGCTGTAATATACCTAAAAAATTGTCTGAAAAAAGAAAAAAAAATTGTTTATATAAGTATCCTTGAATAGTTCGAGATTCATGCAAGTAAGCTTTCTATCGTCGACTTTCATTATCATTCAACTTAAAGTTTTCTGATCGACGATAAGTGTTTACTCCTCATTCAATGTTTATTTCAATTCTTGTAATTATAATTACTTTCTTATCTGTTTGTACCCATGACTATTACCATAGTATTAACAACACAAACGACTTTGGGACTTTATGGCCAAATTCTTATGCGTTAGAACCTACAAATAACCCATTACCATATGTTTACAATACAAACGAATTTGGGGGTTGATGTCCTAGGCCTCATGTGTTAGTCCATACACATAATCACATGATGAAAGCGACCAAACGGACTTAGGTAAAAGTAGAGTATTAGTCTATACTCCTCTGCGAAAAATTTAAATATAAACATACCCCTAGTTTTCTTTTTTTTAAATATCCAGATACAGGATCGTGGTTAGGTAAGGCCTTCCGGTTAAACTAATAGTACAAACATTTTATAATCCTCCGATCATAATCAAATTCACCTACACTGTTGGATTACGAGTACTAGGTCTCGTGCTTATTCCATATGCCCACTGGCTGTGACCACGGCCCTAATCAAAATGTCTTTCACATTTCGACATTTCAGCATTTCGGCAAGTTGCAATCCCCGAAATGGAGCCAGATCAAAGGTCCACAAAACTTCATAATATGATCCCTTCTTTTCTTAATCGAACGACTGACGGGATTTCAACATTTTTCCCTTCGAGTCATTGTGACTCCAACATTATAAAATTCATGATCACAAAATCTCTGAAGTGATCGGACGGTTCACATAACCCACTGAGATGGACGGTTGACAAGATTTTAGAGTTTTTCCTTTCGGGTTTTCAAGAATCATAATAGTCCCTTTTGGCATTTCAGAGTCCTTGACATGCTCTGATCTTTCACATTTCGCGACTTCATCATTCTTGTCGTGAGTGTCCTTGACACCTCCAACTTCTGGTATCCGAAACTCCGAAATGGAGATTAAGTTGTGGTTTCGGTACTGTTGATTAAGGGTAACCCATTTTGTGATGGCAAATTCTATCATTGGAAGTAAAACACCGTATGGGATGTTCATTTGTTTCAATTACGAACGAGATATGTAATACTATTTTTAAAATAATTACAGGGTTTCCCTTCCGCCTACTTGTAATGGAATACTGCTTATTTTATTGGTTTAATATACTAGCGCCATATTGGCTACTTCCTCAAAAGGATTGTGAAAAAGGAAAAAATACTTGGTTGTTGTCGGCTATATGTGTATCTTGTTTATAGTTGACTCCAGATCACATGATGGTATATGAATTCAATTTTCACTTACTTCCCTTGTGTTAAAGACTTTCCTTTTGAACTTGTAGGTGATTGTGTTGTTATTTACACAGTTAGGAATTTACTCAGGGGTATGTTTTAAGTTTCAGGATGTACCTTCTTCCTTGGGCCTTCACGCCTCTAGTGATTAGTTTTGGTAATTGAACTGTGTTAGTTCGATTCACTCCAATAATTTTCCAATATTTCAACCTATAACTTTTCATTAAACACCGGTTGATATAAAGATGTGTAAATGTTGTAGATGGTCTATAATAATTCTTGGTATTTGCAAGGTCACTTCCGTACTTTATGTTAGGGATTAATCATTTCACTGCCTTATGATGACGGATCGGTGGTCATCTTGACCCTTCAAGACGTGAGGGTTCATTTTCAAGAGGTGGTCGCCTTAACCTTTGTAGGCCACCAAATACCATCACCGCCCTGGTTTAATTTTTCCTAAGGTCGAAGGGGTAAGTTTTGTTCCTATAAATACTTGAATCATATTGTAATCCACAAACAGAGGGTGAGACAAGAGCTTGAATCATTTTTTTGAATTGAACTTGTCACTCTATGTTTTATTTTACTGAGTTTGTAAACTCTGTACAAGTATTCATTTTTTGACATTCAGAGTTTATTGGTTCAAGTTGCGTGGAGTTCTCTTGTTCTTGCAAACGCTGAAACTCGAAGTGGCCCCACAACCTAATCGAATTTGTGGTTCGACGATTACCGTTGTATGTTGTTCATGGATCAAGAATTACCAAATGTTGAAACCCGATATTGGTTGGGCCCCACACCTTTTTCGTGATTCCATGATTCAGCGTTTGACATTGTGCTGTGTTTTTCATTGGGAGTTTGTAAACCCCGAAACCCGAAAAGGACCGAGCCCACACTCCATTTGATTTTTTGTGATTCGAGAATTTTTGTTTGCGGCATTGGGTATTCGTAAACCCCAAAATCCCGAACTCCGAAACCTCGAAGTACTGGTCCCATATTCCATTCTCATTTTCACAATTCGGGAGTTGTTGTGTGTTGGTGTTTGGAATTTGTAATCGCCAAACGTTGAACCCCGAAACCCAAATTGTTGGGCCCACAACCTTTTCGCATTTTGAGATTCGGAAAACAACGTGGTCTTTTGTTTTTTGTATTCAACGTTTGTAATCGCAGAAACCCGATTGACCTTCATTTTTCACACATTAAATATACATATATATATCTATACACTATGCAATTTTCCATTTGCATTCAATATGTAGGTAAACTCAAATCTGCATCACAATTTACTTGTGGGGTTTTCAACTACGACGCTTTATCTTACTACAATAGTAATTCAAACCACAATACAAATCTTCTTTAAGAACTGACTAGTCATATCCTTCCAGCTAGTATACTTTCGGGAACTAATATTCATAACAGTAATGAGATGCAGCAAAGATAATCCATTTCGAACTAGTAGAGAGACATTCTAGCAATTCCTAAGTTTGCAATAGGATCCATTCTATCTTTCATCCTTAATATTATTTCTAACAGATACATTCTATCAAGTATGTAACCATTTAAAATTCAGTCAAAGAAGGGACAAAAATAACATATCTGAAATAATACGCTGAAAGACAAAGGGAACAACCACGTTCCTTCCAACCATAGAATAGGGCAGCCAAACTACTTGCCTGATTCACCCCCTAGCCTGACCATGAATCCATCAGGGCGAACATGGAAAAAATTCTCTTCAAACATGTCCTACATCTCCAGCAATTTTCCCTTACCTCACACTCAAGCAGTGTTCATAACAACAAGTAAATCCAAAGTCTCCTTTTCCAGCATACTTGGTAGCATCTTGCCTCCTCTCATATACTATTTATCATTTGCCCAGGTCTTTTCCCTCCCTTGGGAATTTTCGTAGCTTTCTAAATCTCTGATTTTTAGGGGCTACCAATGGCCAAATCACTGATTTCCCACTTGTAATAATCATCCCAGAGGTAGTTCCAACATGTTCCCCACTCATGGAGTCATGGTCAACTAAATTTAACATGGTTGTTTCATTTGTCCTCCTGCAATCAACATAAAATATTATATTTCCATACAAGTGTCATAGTCAAATAGTTAGTTGGGTCAAATCAGGTCTCTGCTCAATAGTCAAAATAATTAATTACAATTACCAAATTCAAAATTTAGAATTGCCATAAATGGCAAAAATTTTCCAAATTCAAATTTACTAAAAACGGAATAAATTTCCAGCAATTTTAAATTTCAAAAATATTTTATTTTTGGGGATGTCACATCCTTTCCCTCTTCAGTAAAACATTGTCCTCAGTGTTCGTTCCTTTCCTGGAACAGGATTGGATGATATTTTCACAAATCTCCCTCCAACTCCCAAGTGGCCTCCTCAGGACTAAAGTGCTTCCATTGCACCTTTACCTGAGTGATGGCTCTGTTCCGAAGTGCTATTTCTCTTAGGTCCAAAATGCATAGGGGTTCCACCTGGAACTTTCTTTCGGTTTCCACCTCCACCAAGTTCCAATAAATCCTATGAGTAGGGTCATGAATATACTTTTTCAGCAATGAAACACGAAATACATTATGAATTCTTATATTGGTTGGAACTGAAAGTTGATATGCTACGGGTCCAATTGGATCTAGTATCTCGAAGGGCCCACAAAACCTGGGTGCCATCTTGGCAGAATTCCCTAACTTCAACGAGCTCTTTCAGGCCTTGGCCTTCAAATAAACATGGTCTCCTACTTGAAATTCCAAGTGTCTTCTTTTCTGATCCGCATAGCTCTTTTGTCTGTCCTGTGCTTCTTTAAAGTCTTGTTGTACCTTTCTTACCATGTTTTCCATTTCTTGGAGCATCTCTAGTCCAACCATGAGTCTGTCAGCCGGTTTATCCCATCTAATTGGAGTCGTACACTTTTTTCCATACAGTATTTCAAAAGGGCTCAACTTAGCTGAAGTTTGGTACCCATTGTTATATGAAAATTCTACCAAGTGCGGGTAGTCTTCCCACTTGCTTGGTTTTGTTCTTACGTACATGTGAAGCATATCCTCTATGATTTTTTTTTTCCTTTCGGTCTGTCCATCCGTTTGTGGATGATAGCTTGTACTGAAATTAAAGTTAGTGTTTATCCCTGCAAACAATTCCTTCCAAAAAGCGGATGTAAATTTTACGTCTCTATCTAAAATCACCATTTTAGGAATACCATGCAGTCTAAAAATTTCTTTCATGAATATTTCAGCAATGTTTATAGCTTTAAAAGTAGACTTTATAGGAATAAAGTGTGCAGACTTATTGAGTTTATCAATTACAACCATGATAGAATCATTTTGTTTCTGAGTTTTAGGCAAACCTGTTATAAAGTCCAGTGATATAGTCTCCCATTTCGATTCCGGTACTGGTAATGGTTGTAATAGGCCAACTGGATGCTGGTGCTCGACCTTTACCTACTGACAATCTTGGCACCTAGCCAAGTATTCTGCTATTTCTCCCTTCATACTAGGCTAGAAAAATAGTTTCCTAAGTGTTTTTATTGTTTTCTAGTAACCTAGATGGCCAGAATACGGTTTCTTATGCACTTCGTCCAAAATTGTTGATTTCAATTCTGTTGAATCTAGTATGTAAAGTCTATTTTTAAGTCGTAATAGTCCTTTCTTGTCGATGCTTAGATCTGGTTTTCTAGAGTTGGAGGTACTGTTTTGTAATTATTTCATTATGTTAGTGTAATTTCCCTCGTTAATACCTGTCGTCCTTATTCTTTCTTCCAGATCACTTTCTGCCCTGCTGATGTTTATCTCAAATAACCCATGGACTCTTCTTCTTAAAGCATCTGCTACTTTATTTTCCTTACCCTTGATATGTCTAACCTCAAAGTCGAATTAGCTCAAGAAGGCTAGACACCTTGCCTGTCTTGCATTAAGATCTGGTTGGCTAAACAAATATTTCACCCTGCTATTATCCGTCAATAGTAGGAATTTTCTTCCCATTGTATAGTGTCGCCACATTTTTAAGGCATGTATTACTGTTGCCAATTCTAAGTCATGAGTGACATAATTTCACTCGTGTTCTTTTAATTTTCGGGAATCATAACAAATCATGTGCCCTTTCTGAGTTAGGACACCACCTAGCCCTTCTTTACTTGTATCAACACATATGGTGAAGTCTTTATCTGGGTCTGCTACCTTCAATATGGGTGGAGTTGTCAATAATCCCTTCAGTTTGTTAAAACTGTCTTGACACTTCTATGACCAGAAAAACTTGGTTCCTTTCTTTTGTAATGACATGATAGGGTAGGCTATCTTGGAAAACCCTTCTATAAACCTACGGTAATATCCGGTGATTCCCGTGAATGACCGTATATCCGCTACATCCTTAGGTACCGGCCATTCCATAATGGATTTTGTCTTTTCCGGGTCTATGACAATGCCTTCTGCTGAAATTACATGTCCTAAATATTGTATTTCTTTCTGATAAAAGTCACACTTGTCAAATTTGGCGTACAATTTGTGTTTCCTCAATGTTTGCAGAACTATCCTTAAGTGCTCATTATGTTCTTCTTCCATTCTTGAATAGACCACAATGTCCTCGATAAATACTACCACGAACTTGTCCAAGTATTGACTGAAAATACTGTTCATCAGGCACATAAACGTGGTTGGTGCATTAGTGAGTCCGAAAGGTATGACTATGAATCTGTAGTGTCCATATCTTGTCCAAAAATCTATTTTTCTTATGTCCTCATCCTTTATCCTAACTTTATGATAGTCGGATCGTAAATCCAACTTTGAAAAGATCTTGGACCCACCTACTTGATCGAACAGATCATTTATCCTTGGTAAGGGTTGTTTGTTCTTACTAGTCAGTTTGTTCAGTTGTCTTTCTTCGATTACCGTCTTTCTTTTTCACAAAGAGGACTGGTGCTCCCCATGGTGAGACACTTGGTTTGATATACTCTTTGTCCAACAATTCCTGTAATTGTATTTTTAATTCCGTCAGTTCTGGTAGACTCATTCGGTAAGGTGCTTTTGAGATAGGGGCTAAACTGGGTAGTAGGTCTATGGAGAAGTCTATTTCCCTTCTAGGAGGTAATTCCGGTATCTAAATTCATGTAGGATAGAAAATTCTTCTAACTTTG